>CAUHTR010003783.1:0-41144 GCA_959609185.1 Schmidtea polychroa | reverse complement strand
TCAGGATTGACCATCAATATAAACTTCCATGGTGTAACCATATGGAAGCCAGCTTCAATAATCGGACTCTCACACTCATCCAAAAACCGTACAATATTATTATTTACCCAACTTTACACACCGAAAGGAAGACTTTCGCTAAGATCCATCCATATATGAAATCTATATTATAGATAGTTAATATCAATATATAAGATTCTGTATCATCAGAATTTTTAACATAAATGTTTTTCACAAATGTCAAACCACCTCTGATCCCCTCTTTCATAGAATTATAGACATTTCGATATAGTAAAAATTAATGGTTCTAACCGTTGTTGTTGCAATATTCCTAGAACAAATTGTTGAAAAGTCATCAAGAAGAAAGAAAAAGTTAATCATCATATAGTTTAACAATTTAATTGGAGCCTATTGTCAAAAAAAATAAATTGTCCATACCAATTAAACCGGCAAGAGAAAGCCCTGGGTGAGAATTTCAACATTAATATAATGAGGAAATGATATGAAGCGATGGTATAAAGGGTACTGTTTCGGTATGTTTTATACCCAACATTTTCTGTTTGTGATTCTGCAACGCTCAATTTTTTTTCCAGTTTTTTAATTTTATTCATTAAGTTACTTATTGTTATAATTAGCTTAAATGAATAAATAATAATAATAATTATTTTTATTATATTATATTATTGCATTCATAATAACTCCATAACCATATAGGTATAAGTAAGGCTCCATTGAACAGTCAAAATCATAGTTTTTTACCACTATCAACTTTCTCGACTCTCAATACTTGCGGGCGATGCCTACCAAACAAAAACATGCAAAAAAATAATGCTAAGGATCGTAGTATGAATAAATGTAAATTAATGCTATGTCGATGATGTAGGGAATTGAGTATTGATACTAACAAACAAGATGAGCCAAAACATATGATGGTATGCCGTATTCGAAAGGATATAAAGATTTCAAAGAAAGATAGGTAAGAGCTGGGTAAATTGAATTTTAGAATTGTTTCAAAATCGTGCAAAGTACGTTAGTATGTTTGTTAGTAAATCCAAACGCTGGTTGCCTTATGTTCGGATCTTGTTTATCATTCACATGACATGGGTGTAATGCCACTACATCGCGGCGAAGGGAGTGTCCAATATTAAGGATCATAATAAAGTCTGTGTTGAGAGAAATTAGGAATGTCGGATTTTACAATTTTATCAAAAAACTTTGATAATTGTTTTGAGCGTGTGATATGTGAAGCATTATTGATAAGAACTTTTATCGCTAAACAATGTGCAGAATACAGTGAATACGTGTTGTTGAATGCTTTTAATTAAGTTTGTGTATGTTGATGTATATTGAATAATATTTATGTTAAATAATTAAAAAAATAATTAAAATAATATTTTTAAAAGTGAAAATAATTATTTTAAAATTATTATTTATAATTTAAAATTTATAGATTTAATAATTTGCTTATAATTATCAATATTGTATAGTTTTGATTCATCCCTAGTGAATGTAGGTAACCTATGATGATAGTGATGCTATCGAAATATAAGTGAAAAAGATGTACGAATGGTGATTTTTATTAATAAAGTCTTTACCGTGTTTATTTATATATCATTATATTATATTCATAACCAATGAGAATAGAAAAAGGAAATAAAGAGAGATAGAATGTATGTCCGGAAAAGGATGCTTTTGGCTGTACCATTTAATTAAAATATGGATTTTCAATTCAACTATTCATAATAAATTTTTTTATATCGTTGTTTGAAATACATATACCAATAATAATATTAATTATTCAATCATTTTTAACCAGAAATGTATTAGGATAATATTTAACAAAAACAGTCGTTTTAAAATTATTAGTATATGATTAATGGGGGTAGTATCGATTAGGTTAAGGGTGCAAAAATGTTTTGAATATCTCTATTTAAATGGACAATTTTCTTATTGGTAAAATATCAATGTTTCAAGGGAAATATTCAGTATTTAGCTATGAGTCAATAATAGTTCCTATAAAAATATATCGTTTAGAGGTTTATTAGGTTGTGATGAATGTTATTGCATAGCAATTAGATTTAGTTTCACTTTTAGAACCAGTTTTTATTATTTCTATGAATTGTCACGGTTTTATTATCGTTAAGGGTTAATGATCAAATAGATGTTTATTTACTCGTCTTATGTTTTGACAATGAATATTTGAAATTTTGAGAATTAATTGGATTGATATCAAGGTTATTGCTGTAAATTATATTATCTTTATTTAAATATTATAGACGGGTATTCATTGTGGAGGTTATCGGTGACAAAACTTGAGACATTTTGACTTAAAAGAGTTGGACAATGACCACAACTAAAGAAAATTGATCTTTATTGAAGGAAATTTATGATTTAATTACATTAAATTAAATCGGGTTTGAATTCATTAAGGGTAAAATATGGTTATTTGAAAGAATATAGATTTTATCGGATGGATATTAATCTTTCAATGTGCTTTTTTACTAATTTACCCTTTTGCTAAATATTATTGTTAAATGACTAAAAATGACAAGTTAACAAATAAATAGTCGCTCGAATATACTAAAGAATTCGGTAAGTTACATTTAAAATATCGGCTAATAATTCATGAATTTCTGTTAAAGATATATATCAGCATCTATTTCTCACTAAATTACTTAGAATTGTTACCCTATATATCATGTATGTAACTTATATACACACCATAATTTGCTAAATGATATCCGAATTACCTGTCTACTAACTATGATTCGTTAAATGTTACCTCACATATCCACACCTTGTAACAAAGATATAGAAATTTTGACTAAATTTGACTTCAAATGATGGTATTTCTACCAAAATTTCATAAATTATTAATGAAATGGTGTTATAAAAATGACCATGTATTTCTCATAAAGTTGTATTTACCAATGAATTTATTAATTGTGTCAAAATATCCATATTTTATTTTACATCCTACCTAAACATAAACATTTTATTTAGTAATTTTGTGAAAACAATAACCTTGCCATTCGGTAAAATATGCAGAATTTTTGAATCAATTTTCAGTTGTTAAAGTTTGTTAATCTAAGATGTATCTAATGTCTAACGACAAAAACGTGATTGAGAACCAAGAAAAAATAAGTATAACTAATTTTCATCCTAAACTCACATGGATCGACCTCAGGTTTATTTATTATAATGATAATTCAGCATCCAATAAACTTCTATTGCATGACTTTGCATTTATTTTTAGTAACTCAGAGGTTGATTGGGTGGATTTTATGTGTTAATGGGTAAATTCGAGCTTAATTCGTATATTTATAAGTTATGACTAACGTATGTTCAAGGGTTTGATTAGACGAATTAATACACTAACACTATTCGAACCCCTACAATGATAATGTTAGACATGGAGGCGGCCCCATTCGTTGGAATATAAAAGTAAAACATCTATTGAATGTTAAGCGTAAGTCCATTAAACATTTGTCCTAACTGAGCACTGCAAGGAGATGCCAAATAAATAACAAGTTAGCATTCAATCTAAGAAGGAATATAAAAATCCCTTTAAAGACAAATCCCAAATCCCACTCAATACAACAACAATCTAAACAGACAATCCATCTCTGTATATTTATTAGACATATTTTATTAATATTTTATCGTTTTAAACTAGTTATACTTTCATTTCTTTTATTTTTATATTACTTTTTATGAAGTATATAAATGTTTAAAAAGTTGGTTGTTAAATTGAGCACGTTACGGTAGTTATGTAACGCCTCTGATAAATGGAGACAAACAATTACTATATGATCTCCTGTTTGTTCCAATCTTAATTATTTTATTCCTTAGCAATTGTTGCAGTTATAACAAAGCTTTAGAAATGCACCCGGATTAGGAGGTGAACAATATTTCCATATTGAAACATCTATAAACATGAGGATTATTTTTGTTTGGCAAAAACTGATTTTAGCCCAAACCAGAAAATGTGACGAAATGTATTGGTACACAATATGCATACCCAGCACGAAGTAACTTAAAAAATATTAAACAACAATTAAGTAAAAGTAAGAGTACACAGCACACAAAAATAATAAACCCAAATTAAAAAAGAAAAAAGTTTCATAAGGCCAATGATAAAGTATCTTTTAATACAAAAAGTTTTGTCTCTTCGTAAAGACGTATAAATGAATTTAAAAACTGGCAACTGTTAATATTTTAAAAAACAATTTTTTTTATTAACCCAGTTATTCCTGAAACCTTTTTTTATATTTGATAATATTTTTACAAATTCTTAGGTTATATATGAATAGTAGTAATGTGAGAAAATAATAAAATAAATGTGTGTATCATATTTACCGAGAAAATGGGTGTTCTTTTAAGAGGACGGTAGGACCATGGACACTACCAAAAAATGATATTTTTCTTACAACATTTTTCATTATTAACAAACTTTATTTACATTCACTTATACAAATAAAATAATAAAAAAACTACATTATTGTCTGATAATTTCAAACAGTTTTTAGAATGCAGAGCGACTTCACATTTCCTACACTCAAAATTTGCCTTTTGTGGGCATACTTTACATCTTGCTGTATATTCTTATATACCAGAGCTCCGCAACCTTTTCTCACCGCGGCACACCACAACAAAACTTTTAAAAATTTACGTGATAAGAAATGCACAAACAGAAAATGTATTTTTTTTTATTTGATAAATTTATTATCGCCGTTAACAATTATTTTTATTTATAACTATAACTATATGAACAATCACTAATGAGATATAAATAATGAGATACCTGTGCTTGTTTTAAGGAACATAATAGTTTTATATTGGGCTCAATATTTGAAAGAGCAACATGAAGTTCTTGGTCAAGGCCCTTCAAGCACGACCGCTTATCATTTTTTATTAAACTAGAGTTGAAAACTTTCTTCACATATGTACGTGGTTGGAAATGGGAGCAGAACTTCAATAGCCTTTTCGGAAATTCGAGGATATTCTTCCTTAACCGCAATCCAAAAGTATCCAATGGAACGTCGGAAAATTTTTTTTTTAGCGTCCCATCGTTCCTCAAGTCAAAAAATTCGTCTCGAATTTAAGGGAAAGAGCTATTGTAGAATTTTTGGCATTCGCTGAAAAAGGATTTCGAATCCATCGTATTGGTCTGTATAATTATGTGAAAGTATTGGTGAAATTTCTGTTGTAGCAATGTTAAATGTTGTTCGGCCAAACGCAATATGATCTGCTTGTTTTTCCTGCTTGTGCAATCCTTCCAATCGTCTGGTTGGTTCTTTGGTACATTTCCTAGTGGATCCTTGTTGTAACTCGATTGCCAAAGATCATTTCTGTTTGAACCGTTCAATTTGTCGGAGCATGTCAACAAATTTTCATTTCGCCCTTGCAATTTTTTATTAAGTTCATTCAGGTGTTCAAATATGTCAGCCATGTAGGCAAGTTTGGTCATCCAGTGATTATCTTGTAGGAGCTTGTGTAGTTCGGGCACATTTTGATTTAATAGAAAATTACTACCTCTTCGCGAAGCTCAAATAGTCGTACTAGAACTTTACCTCGGGACAACCAGCGTACTTCTGTGTGAAGTAATAAGGATTGATATTCCGATCCCATTTCTGCGCAGAGTATCCCAAAAATTCGCGATTCAAGGCTTTTGATTTAATTAAATTTATAATGCTGATGCATTCATTCATTGTTGCCAATAGTTCCGAAGGTAAATTTTTAACCATCAAAGCTTATCGATGTATGCAGCAATGTGTAATTTGTATTGCCGGATTTTGTCGCTTCACACATGAGACAAACCCATTTTTATAACTCATCATTGCCGCAGCGCCATCCGTGCAAACACTCATGCAATTACTCCATTGAATACCTAGGTTTTGAAGAACTCATCAGTTACTCGAAAAATTTCCTCACCGGTAGTCCGCTCTGGAAGTTCTTTGCAAAACAAATAATGTTCTTTTATGGATCCTCGTCAACGAAACGTACAATACATATTAGTTGTGCTCGGTTTTTAATATCGGTTGATTCGTCAATCTGAAGAGAAAAATTCTCCGTCATTTTCAATTTTGTAATTAATGTTTTTAAAATATCGCTTGACATATCATCAATACGTCTTTTAACAGTATCAGCTGATAACGAAACTTTACTGACTTCATTAATTTCATTAGGCCCAAACATTAATCGAATGATTTCCATGCATGCTGGTTAATAAGGGTTTCGCAATTGTATGTGGTTTTTTCTGACGTGCAATTAATTTTGCAACGTGGTAACTAGCTTCTAACGCTTTGTCAGAAATTGTAACGGACGATCTCATAAATTGCCTCTGTTTTAAATTTTGATTTAAAAGCCGCTGAAAATATTGTCTGTCCTTGTTGGCGCAATTGGGATGTTTTTGATTTTAGATGGCGAATCAGTTACTTGGCACCATTGCCTCGTTGGAAAGCTGTTCTCTGCAAATTACGCATTCTGTTTCGGAGCCGCTTCTTCACCACACCATGAAAATCGTATTGCATATATTCTGCATTGTATTGCCTTTTCACTATCTTCGGTCTTTTTACATCATTGCTCGTGCTGGGCTTCATCATCATTTGTCGATAAAGTTGAACATTCTTACGCAAAAACTTGTTCATATTTAAAATTATATAAAATACATATGAATAATATGAATATTTAATTGTAATACTTATATATTAAAAATTATTCAAATTCAATATTTAGAATTGAGTGCTAGTTCAAGTTATTTAGAAAATAATTATTGAATACTTACATTAATTTTTATCTTCTAAATTCACAAAATCACAGAGAGATGAGTACACTATAAAAGCTAACTTACGAATGAAAATCTTAAAATCATCATCTGATTCAATAAAATAATGGATCACTTGTTCGAAGTCAACGAAAACAAATTTTTATGATGTATTTATATTTACATCATAAAATTTTATTGTTCTTAAAAATAAATTTCTCTAAAATTTATTGTATTTATTGTTCAGGCTGTAAAACTTGGTAGCACAATATAAGACAATAAATTTAAATGTGAACAACCTGAAATGTAATTTTTTTAAACCATGTTTATTGACCGAATATTTTGTCAACAACACAATTATTTGTAAACAAGATAGATATAAGCATAACGCACGTGTCCGTCATAAACCCTATATTTTTTCTCGGGTAGGCATTGCGCCGCGGCACACCTAGCATCACCTCGCGGCACACCGGTTGCGGAGCTCTGTTATAGACAATCAAATGCCTTATATTGTTATATCTGAAATATGTGTGTAAATTAATTGATGTCTTTATAGGTCCTCGTTTTGAGTTTTTTTTTGTTCTGCCATGTCAACACAAAGTGTGATCAGTGGAAAGTACCATTTTTTTCCACGGATCGAAGTTCTATATAAACTTATGTTTTGATCACACCTATCACCTCCACCCATATTCTCATTATATTTTTTTATGAGATATGGTTGTTCGATGTTTATTCTACATTTTTGTTGCTTGGAAAATCTTTGCACTTTCTGAATAGGATTTATGGAATTTGCATTCGAGCTGATTTCCACAACATTATTGTCATTCCATTTGCATAGCAAAATATCTTCATAGGTAGAGTTATAAACAAAGATGCCTCTTACCTCTTTTTGTAGTTGTTTAAAGGCTAGTAATGAGAATCCAGAATTTCGATTCTCTCTAATTGTGCCACTTGAGTTTATGACTCTATTTTTAAGTTCATGCATTAGAGGACTAGAATATAAAAGTTATCAAAATAGAGATGAAATGTATAATCATATCCAAAATGTTTCAATAACATATCTGAATATATTAAAATTACGCTGGCACCTTATACCAGTTCCTTATTTTGTCTGAGATAATTGTATACACACCTTGATAAGGTTCAACCAATTGCGTATCCCAAGCGCGTGGTTCCAACTCAAAAAATTATACCCCCATCGAATTGGTTTCCTCCGAATAAACTGCTTTCCCCATGGCGTCCATAATATGGAACCACAGCTTCATCAACACTGTGATTCTCGTCTACAAGCGCGTATTTCAAAACCTTCCATTTGACAATCCAAGAGCGGTGTTTAATTGTCATTTGAGGCTTGGTTCTTCGTATAATCGTCCGCGTGTCTCGACGGAGCAACTCGTACACTTCATCGGCCACCTCATAATCTGACAGACAGCTGAAACTTGTATCGTTAGCTGCGGTGATTTTCTTGACTTGTAATTTCTCAATATCTGCCTCATTTGCTAGTGGAGGACCACTTTGTTCAAATTGATTCTTAATACTCGTTACACACTTGTCAAAACTTTGATCTGAAAACATGTAATCTGACGAATCGGATCTAAAATCCTGTGGCAGCAATCCACCAAATAAATTTGATATTAGTTGGCCAAAAACACTATTAAAGTTATCAGATTCAAGTCTTTCAATAAATCCATCCTTGCACGTCACATTACCATTCTGAGATATGTGAACGCCCCTGTTGCGTTGAATAGCATGATCATTTGATTTGTTAGTTAAATCCATTGAAGAAATCTCAAAAACTTGATTTGAAATCATATATTTGAAATCAGGAATTTCAAAAAATTCGAAAACTCAAGATTCCAATCGATCCAAACTCACTAACTCTAACAATCAATACCGATACAATCCAAAAAATTCGAATCAGCCAAGAACACACAAAGAATTTCATCCAATCGAAAACAACTGACATTTTTCACAATTGTCCGCATCTGTGTGCGCACACATAAAACCTCTAAAAACCAGTACAGAGCGCACACAGACGCGAGCATCGACAATTAATCAGCGGTCTCACTTTTGAATATTTATCACTCTTGATTAGATTGTTATTATCGTTGTAGTGTAAATGATTCATAATAAACGTAAATCTGTCTCTTGACATAGCATTGCAAACAATTTTCATGCCTGCATCTGTAGTATTCTCCCAAATCATTTTACGTCTCGGCACTTATACATGTCCACTAAATAATAATATTCCAATTGTGAGGTGTTTTCAGCTGTGAGTTAAGTATTTCAATCGTTTATCAAAATAATTTTAAATTGTAAAATAACTTTAAAATAACTTTAAATAATTTTTAAATTGGATTTTTTAAGTTGAAATTTTTAAATTAAAAATTAAAATAGCTTTTTAAAAAAGTTTTATTAATGAAAAATTTTAAATAAATATGTTTTAAATATTGAAATATTTTGATAAATGGTTTTAAAAATATTTTATTAAACGCGGAAAATTTGTTTGGAAATTATACAATATTTCATTAAATAAATATTTGGAATTATGACGTTAACTTTTGAACCGGATTTAAAAAACAATTTAGAAGATGTTTTAGCAGCTTCTAATACCAATAAAACACTTCATTTCGTTCATAGTGATATCACCAGTCATATTTTTGTGTGATGCATATAAATTGGAATATTTCACAAGAGTTCAAAAATTTCATCATCAAATATCTTTTCAAAAAATATTGTAGGTGATTCATTATTATGCGGACCTTGCATTTCTTTCCACTGCTGTGATGATCTACTAATATCTTTATTGACTATTTATATTGGCGCCTTTTACTCACTATGGTATTTCTTAACGGATGCGAAACTGTTGGACTGGAATGACGAAATCTTTAAGAATACCAAATTCCAATTCAATACAAAAACATTTATTGCAACAATAATTTTCTTATTCAAGAACAATATTAATCCTTGACAATAATTATTTCGGTGTTTTATTTTATTCTTGGTGTTTTTATCTTTAGTTTATACAAATAACGTTTTTTATTTATTCTTGATAATGATTACTCTATTCTGGTGTCATTAAGATGTAAATAACACTTATATTTTATGTTGGTGTTTTTTTATTTGTTTTTAATTTTTTTTTTATTTTTTAGGTACATATAAATAAACATAAAAATAATTGAAGTATTTTGTAATTAATATTTCTGATCATATTTCTAGGCAATTTCACCCATAAGCTTGTCTAAAATAATTATTTTAGGCAAGTGAAAAAGCAAATGAAAAGTAAATATATATATTTTAACAGGCGAAAAAAATATCAAAATACGCGTGACTATCAAATATAAATTATGGATGATATATTTTAATAAAATCTTTTTTTAGGTTTTGTTATGAGAATTGTATGAGAATAAAAAAACAATGTATATTTTTAGTAAAGTTTTTTCAAATCCAAGACGATACAACTATGCTCGCGCTAGCTATTCCAATAGTTTGTCGGTCTTTTTTTGCACAAAAAGGTCATAGACAAGTGCTGGTTTAACAGGTCCAGTTAAATGCATCGTTGTGCTCGGCTACGCGCGCATACTACCCTCACTTCTTCGTATTTGACACTTTTACTTGTGTTAGTTTCAAGTTAATAGTTTTGAAGTGCAATAGTTTCTTTATTTTATATGTAATAAAACGTATAATAATCATTTAAATATTTTCCACTACAATAAGTACTATTATTAAATATTATTAAATTAAAATCAAACCGACTACTTCTGTAGATACACTAGCAGTACGTGATCCAATTTTTTTTATAAAAATATTTATATTCTTCTCACAATATTTGCTTCTTTGCCGGTATCATATTTAAGAAATACCATGGATGAAAAGGGTTAAATGGTTTGGCTTTGTTATATGTTCATCAAGACATTAAAATAAATCCGGATGAAATACTTTCTGAATTAATGAAAGGACAATGACGAATTAATATTATATTGTAATATATTCTATGTAATATACATTGTTAATAATTAATAATAAATTTGTAAATTATCTTAAAATATTTTTCTATTTTTCCGTGTCAACTTTTATCATTCCTCGATGAATTGCAATAATTAATAATTTTGCCCCCGAAGCAGAAATCCTGGCTACGTCTCTGTTTGTAAGAATATTCAATATTTTATATTATCATGATTAAAAACCATTGCCATAGAACTGGGTCAAGTATATAGCACGAACCATTGCTATAGGGGTGGGTCAAGTATATAACAAGTTTCATTTAGAAGTGCATTCAAATGTAAAAAATCAAAAGAGCATTATATAATCACCACATAAAATATAAAAGTATAAATGAGAAATACCCTCATTAAATGAAAATATAAAAACTAACCGCACCATGAGATGATTAGGAGAGAGATTGAGAAACCTTACAGACATTGTGCATTGAGATTCTTCACTCCAGTGATTCCTTGACTTCATAAATTCTAGAGAGCAGATATGGGAATAAAGAAATGATTTGGAATTGCTTGATGATATTTAGACAGCAGCAAATTGCGCTTGTCATGCAAACCCTTGCAACAGCAGTTACGCAACTAAATAAGACCATTTCGAATACAATAAAACAAACAATCAAATAAAACTTACAATAAGCAACAATGCCAAACCTTCCTGGATAAATTTGTGATATTTCTCACTGGTATTTACCTATTAAATGCTCAACAATTCAGCTTTGGAAACCGTTGCTAGGAGATGAAATGTTAATATTTTTGTCACAATTTTATTAATTGTCAAATAATAAATTTGAGGATCTTATATACATACAATGTTTATACCGATTATTTTTATTATTTTGTTTAATCAATACTTTTGGGCTATAAATTTTCAATTGGCTGAAACAATTATTATTATTCTAATTATAAATATAATAATAATAATAATAATAATAATAATAATAATAATATTATTTTTATTATTATTATTATTATTATTATTATTTTTATTTTTATTATTATTATTATTATTATTATTATTATTATTTATTATTATTATTATTATTATTATTATTATTATTATTATTATTATTATTATTATTATTATTATTATTATTGTTATTGTTATTGTTATTGTTATTGTTATTGTTATTGTTATTGTTATTGTTATTATTATTATTATTATTATTATTATTATTATTATTATTATTATTATTATTATTATTATTATTATTATTATTATTATTATTATTATTATTATTATTATTATTATTATTATTATTATTATTATTATTATTATTATTATTATTATTATTATTATTATTATTATTATTATTATTATTATTATTATTATTATTATTATTATTATTATTATTATTATTATTATTATTATTATTATTATTATTATTATTATTATTATTATTATTATTGAATAAATAGTTACACAGAATGGCAATGATTTAATTATCAGATAACGTCAATCACACGGTCATGGGATTTTCAATACAAAAATCTGTTTACACTAAAAAGCATGGAATTTTTCAGACTATAGTGAGGAGTCTCCATTGTCCTGGGATTTTCAATACAAATTTGAATTACCACTAAAAAAGCCATGGTAATTTAAGGTCTCAGGATATTTTCAATAGAAAAAGGCGGTCTTCAATAAAAAAGCCAAGGATTTTCCCAAGTAAATTAAGGTGGGTCTCCATGGTCCTGGGATTTTCAATAGAAAAAGGTGGTCTTCAATAAAAAAGCATGGTAAATTTATGAATTAAAGTAAATTAAGTGTCTAAAAAATGAATTATAGCAAATTATTGGCTCAGATTTTTGAGTTAAAGTAAATGATGGGTCTAAAAATTTAATTACAGTAAATTGTGGGCTCAGATTTTTAAATTAAATTAAAATATGGTCTAAAAAATGAATTACAGCAAATTATTGGTCTAATAATTAAATTAAAGTAATCAATGGATTCAAATAAATTAATTATGGTCTAAAATTTAAAATTAAAGTAAATTATGGTCTAAATAAGTAAATTAAGGTACAAACTTTTGAAATAAAGTAATTATGTGCTCAGATTTTTGAATTAAAGTTATCAATGGGCTCAAATAAGTAAATTAAGGTCCAAATTTATCAATTAAAGTAAATAATGGTCCAAATTTTAAAATTAAAGTAAATTATGGTCTCAACAAGTAAATTAAGGTTTAAATTTTTGAATTAAAGATAATTAAGGTCTAAATATTTAATTTAAAATTATCAATGGGCTCAAATAAGTAAATTAAGGTCGAAATTTTAAATTAAAGTAAATTATGGGTCTAATAATTGAATTAAAGTAATCAATGAGTTAATTATGGTCCAAATTTTAAAATTAAAGTAAATTATGGTCTAGATAAGTTAATTAAGGTTCAAAATTTTAAATTAAAGTAATCACTGGTCTAAAATTTTGAGTTAAAGTAAATTATGGTTAAAAAAGGTAAATTAAGGTTCAAAAAATTAAATTAAAGTTAATTAAGGTCCAAATTTTTAAAATTAAGTAATCAATGGTCAAAAATTTTAAATTAAAGTTAAATAAGTAAATTAAAGTATTAATTTTTAAATAATTAAATTAAAGTAAGATTTTAAAATTTATTAACAAAAAGTTTGAATAATCGACAGCTTCTGAGAAATAAAATTTTTTAAAATAATTTTTATTGAAAATTTTTATGGAATAATTTAATTTAATTTTTATGAAATATTTTTCAAATACAAATTTTAATAATTATATTTGATAATAATAATTTAACAACAAACCAACAATCAGATACCAAGTACAAGATACCAACAACTTAGTATCATCTACCAGTAACTTACAATACCAAATTATATACCAACTTAGATACCAAGTACTAACAACCAAAAACAAGCAGCAACTAGGTACCAGATACCAAGTACTTACAACCGACTAAGTACTAACAACCAAGTACGAAATACCTAGTACTAAGCACTGTCAACTAGATACCAAGTACTTAGGACCAGATGACCACATGAAATTATTGGTTAAATATGAAAATAAGGGTTATATTTAGTTGTTAAGTAAATTATGGTGTAACATTAAGTAATAAATGATAATTAGGTAAATTAAGGATAAGTAAATTAAAGTTAAAAATTTCAAATATATAAATTTATGGTTCAAAATTTTAAATTAGGTAATCAATGGTTCAAATTTTAAATTAAAGTTAAATAAATAAATTAAAGTAATAATTTTTAAATAAGTAAAGTAATGTAATGAGTAAATTAAAGTAAGATTTTAAAATTTATTAACAAAAAGTTAGAATAATAATCAATGTTTGAGAAATAAAAATTTAAAATGAAAATTTTTATGAAATAATTTTTAAAGTCATTTTTCAATGTAAATTTTAATGGAATATTTTTTAAGCTTAGTTTTAATGGAATTTTAAATGGAATAATTTTTTAAGTTATTTTTTTATGGAAATTTTAATGAAATAATTTTTAATGAAAATTTTAATGGATTAATAATAATAATAATAATAATAATAATAATAATAATAATATTAAAAAAATAATATTAATATTAATAAAGATAATTATAACAATAATAATAATATTAAAAAAATAATATTAATAATAATAATAATTCAACAGTTACCAACAATCGGTTACTAAATATTTTTAACTAGGTACTAACAAATAAATACCAAATACTTACAACATGATACCATGTACTAAATAACTCAAACAACCAGATACTTACAACTAACTACTTACAACCAACTAAATATTCTTCATTGTATTTTATGAAATGTCTTTTTCAAATTAATTTTTTTTAATTGTCTTCAAAAATAATTTTAATTACAATCAGTAGAAAAACTTTTTCTCAGTAAAATGTCTAAATTTAACAAAAATGTTGATTTTCATCAAAAAATGAATAATTGTCAACTCAACCACTTTAAAACACCACGTGGAATTGAGGATAATTTAAATTACAATGAAAGAGTAATGAATTCTAATTTACAAAACATTCTTCTTTTAAATGATAACTACTGACTTATTATTGCAACGTAGAAATTGCATTCAATAAATAGTTATTTTTTAGCACCTAGTTAAAAATATTTAGTAACCGATTGTTGGTAACTGTTGAATTATTATTATTATTATTATTATTATTATTTTTATTAATATTAATATTATTTTTTTAATATTATTATTATTATTATTATTGTTCAATCGCGAATTCATAATAACACATAAAACTTTTATTTTTATATCCATGTTTATATCTAAATCGAGCTGCTTCCATTTGTGCACGACATACTTGAGATCGATAATCAGGGATCATAGCAGTCATAACACCTCCAGTACTTTCAGTAATATTAAACAATCTCGTAGCTGAACTCTTCTCAATCATTTTATTTGGAACCTGTCTTTGTGTAGCTACACATAAATTTGATCTCATATCATTCCTTTCTGAACACAAAACAATATCGATTCGGCCATTTTGATCTTGAGCACATTTCAACAAGTTTGTTTGATCCATATTCAATTCACCAGGTACAGATTGAACTAATTGTCGGTCTCGAGATAATGTGATTAGAGAGAATCCATTGCCCAGAATTTTAAGAGATTTGCTAGATCTGATAACATCGTCTTTACAAATAGTTTCTATTTCCATTTTGCTGCGGGTTCTATTCAACCTTGCCATTTCCATAAATTCCAAACCAAATCAAAGAGAACTCAAATTCAAAAAAAATATCTTCAGTAAAATTCAAATAAAATCTCCTGGTAAAACAATTTTCTTCAACACAAATCAATCCACTCTTTTAAACCGAACAATTTACAACTCTACAAAAATTCAATCAATACGAAGATTAAAAAATTACAAAACCTACCAACTCTTCGCGTCTGTGTGCGCACACTACTCCGAATAGCAGTCTGAAAATAACGCGCACACAGACGCGATAAAAAAAACACAAAACTCGACCCTCCTCTCCTCACTGCCATCCACAATCTTACGCGTCTGTGTGCGCACACAGACGCGAATTAAACAATTATTATTCCATTAAAATTTTCATTTGACATTGAAAAATATTTCATTGAAATTTGTATTTAAAATAATCTTAAAACAATATTTCATACAAATTAACTTAAAAAATTAATCCATTAAAATTTTCATTGAAAATTATCCTTGAAAATTATTTCATTAAAATTTCTATAAACAATTAACTTAAAAAATTATTCCATTAAAATTTACATTAAAAATTGACTTTAAAATTTATTTCATAAAAACTTTCATTTTAAATTTTTATTTCTAAAACATTGATTATTATTCTAACTTTTTGTTAATAAATTTAAAAATCTTACTTTAATTTACTTATTACTTGTTTAAAAATTATTACTTTATTATTACTTTATTAATTATTACTTTATTATTACTTTGTTAATTATTACTTATTTAACTTTAATTTAAAATTTGAACCATTGATTACTTAATTTAAAATTTTGAAATTAAATTTACATATTTGAAATTTTTAACTTTAATTTACTTATCCTTAATTTACCTAATTATCATTTATTACTTAATGTTACACCATAATTTACTTAACAACTAAATATAACCCTTATTTTCATAACTAACAAATCTTTTAATATCTAAGGTGAATCCTCGTTAGATTAAAAAATAAGAATGATACAACAAAAAAGTCTAACTACTGCACGCAACACAGCAAGGATAATATAACATTCACACATACATAATTTGCCTACACAATTCTATTGCAGTTACTGGAAATTTTGAATCGAATAGCAAGAAATTGATTTAAGTTTTTGGCAAATCTTTTATTATAAATATATATTTGAAAACAACCGTCTTTTGTTTATTTCATACTCAGTAGATATATAGGAACCAGTAAAGTTGAGAAAGCAGATAGCGAGTTCTCTACAATACCATTTAAATTTACTTACACTCAATTTGTGATGCGGCGTACATTGTTTTACTCAATATGTTATTGTTGTGTTGGATGATGAGGGTCTACCTATCACCATATTCATATTAAATAAATATTACAGAATAGGGCTTAGAAGTTATAGAATTAACGTGTTTTCCAAAGAAAGACAATAAACTATAGTCCAAATATATATCCAAATCAAACACAATCAAACAATATATTCAATTCAAATGCAATCCATTTTATCCTGTATATAATTGATAAAAATTACTTTAACATTCGGTGATTTGGTTATTTTATGTGACTATATTGAATTTAAACTGTTTCATCCAAGGTGACTATTAATTATTTATCAAAATTGATTCATCCTGTGTATATATTTATTTGACTCTATTATTTCATTAATTGCGTATTTAAACTAAATGTCTTGGGTATTTTATTTGTTGTATAATTGTTCTGGTATGTAAATAAAGTAGAAGGATGTGAGCCCGTCAGATACAAGGGGGGGTATATCGATTACGTAATATAAAGGTCAGTTGCTAACTGACCTCACAGTGACCTTTACGTAATACACACATTGTTACTAACTGACCAGTCACGTGGTCATTATGTCACACACACACCGTTACTAACTGCCCACTCGCGTGCCCATTACGTCATAGCCAAACCTGTTACTAACTGACCACTTATTGATGACTCAATACCATGGTAACTGTGTTGTCATACTAGTGGTCACTGGTTGCTAACACACACATCTAGTCCAGTACTATTCACACACACAATCACATCGACTACTAGTCTATGCGAGGATCCAGTACTATTCATACAACACACACACACACACATCTAGGACACTGGTGGTCTATATAAGGATCCAGTACTATTGACTACTCCAGTACTATTCATACAACCGAGTACGACCAATGCTAAAATACAACCACGACCACAACCACGACCACAACCACAACCACAACCACGACCACGACCACGACCACGACCACGACCACGACCACGACCACGACCACGACCACGACCACAACCACGACCACGACCACGACCACGACCACGACCACGACCACGACCTCTACTACTATTATTAGTTTCTATGTATTATAAATGGATCATTTTCCTTGTTTTATACATTTCATAACGTTTGCATACCTTATATTAGAAATGGTCAATAGATGAAATTTTTCTATTGTTATTTAAAGGGTACAACACAAAATAAATAATGAAATCACAAAGCATAATAAAATAAATCCCCAAATGGTCTGAAATTAATATCAATTATTATTTAATGATTGTTTACTGCATTTTATGCCAGTAGGTGAGAAAATACTATGAACCTTTAAGTAAAAATAATTAACCAATTTTTATGAAAATTTCAATTTATAGCAAATAAAGCATGCTGATTCGATCTATATTAGAAATAACATGTAAAAATTAATTTTTGAAAAAAGTCGCCCATACTTGGAATTGAACCTCATACCTAATTTCAAAACAAAAAATCAAAAAGTAAATTCCCACTTAGCCACCCGTCCAACAAAATAATAATATTAAAATAATATTAATAATAAAAATAATAAAAAATAATAATTATGATTATAATATTAATATTTTTAATTATAATAATAATTTTACTACTAATAATAATAATCTATATCAATCAAAGCACGATTAAAAATAACATGTAAAAATTAATTTTGAAAAAAGTCGCCCATACTTGGAATTGAACCTCATACCTAATTTCAAAACAAAAAATCAAAAAGTAAATTCCCACTTAGCCACCCGTCCAACAAAATAATAATATTAAAATAATATTAATAATAAAAATAATAAAAAATAATAATTATGATTATAATATTAATATTTTTAATTATAATAATAATTTTACTACTAATAATAATAATCTATATCAATCAAAGCACGATTAAAAATAACATGTAAAAATTAATTTTGAAAAAAGTCGCCCATACTTGGAATTGAACCTCATACCTAATTTCAAAACAAAAAATCAAAAAGTAAATTCCCACTTAGCCATCAGTCCCACAAATTAATAATAATAATTGATATCAATCAAAACACGATTACTTATAAAAATTGCTTTTGAAGCAATCAGATTTCAATTAACTAATAAAAATAATAGTAAATTAGGGTTATATTTTGTAAATAAGTAAATGAAAAGGGAAAATTTTAAAACTAACTAATAAATTTAGAAAGAGAATGAGAATTGATAGTAATAATTAAATTAAAGTAAATTATGGGCCTAAATTTTTAATTAAAGTAATAATTTTTAATCTATTATATAAAAAAGTTTGAATGATAGTCAGGTTTTGAGAAATGAAAATTTTAATGAAATAATTTTTAAAGATAATTCAGATGCAAATTTTCCAAATAATAATAATAATAATATAATAATAATAATAATAATAATAAAAAAAAAAAAAAATATTAATAAAAATAATAATAAAAATAATAATAAAAATAATATTTTATATTGCTAAGCACTAATAATGTAATTATATTTGAATATTTTTTATTCACGTATAACAATTAATTAAAACAAATATAAATAATATTATTTGATTAAATTAATTAAAATGGAATCGAGAAATGATGCAGTATATCAAATTATTGGTCCAATCTGATGTGGGAAAACATTATTTGTTTGTAAATCATTACAATCAAATATGTTTAAGTCAAAATTTCAATGGTCAACCAGATACTTACAATCAAATAATTACAACAATGTACTTCTAACAAACAGTTAGATACCAAATACTAAGAACCAGATACTTACAATCATTTACCATCAACTAGGTACTTACAACTAGAATATTAACAAAATATTCTTTTAATTACAATCAGTAGAAAAACTTTTTCTCAGTAAAATGTCTAAATTTAACAAAAATGATGATTTGCGTCAAATATGAATGAGAATAATTGTCAACTCAAGTCGTTAAAAACACCACATGGAATTGAATATAATTTAAATATTTTAAAATGACAACGAAAGTTCTATTTTTTCCCCACCAAACATTCTTCTTCTAATTGATTACTGCTGATTTATTATTACAAAGTAAAAATTGCATTCAAATGAATAGTTTTGTTAATTCGTTTTATTATATATAGTCTGAGTTTATCCGACAGGTTGTTTTGACCCCCCGTGGGTATTGATCGTAAGTGTATTGGTCGTAAGGGTATTTGTCACACTCAACTCTCACATACCATTAACTAGATAAAAATAATCAGTTAACAACAACGTACCAAATATAAGATACCAACAAATATTAACAAATACTAACAACAACGTACCAAATATAAGATACCAACAAATATTAACAAATACTAACAACAACGTACCAAATATAAGATACCAACAAATATTAACAAATACTTACAACTATGTACCATGTACTAACAACTAGGTACTAATAACCAGATACCTACAACTAGATACCAGCTACCAAGTACTTACAACTAGATACCAATTACTTATAACCAACTATCAAAACATAAAATAATAACAATTAAATACAAAATAAAGTTTATTCTTCATCACATACACGATCTTCTTGTCAACATCTACAACTAAACGCTATCAACCGGATACTAACAACCAGAAACCAAGTACTTACAACCAACAACTAAGAAATAGATCTTTAAAAGAAAATTCTCTTCACTTGAAAATATTGGATTAAAATTAATAAATTTCAACTGAACTCAAGACACCAGTAAGATTTTCCAATAACTAGGTAAAAATTGATTAAATCATTGTAAAAATTATTCAAAACACACTAAATAAATATCATAAAAATGTTATTAAAGGACAAGAAAGAACTTTAAATTCTAGTCATTAATAATCCAGTAAATAAATAAATACTGATCATTCAAGATTAGTATTTTACGAACACGAATTTACAACCAGATACCTACAACTAGATACTAACAACCAAATACTTACAACTAGATACCAATTACTTATAACCAACTAGCAACACATAAAAATAATAACAATTAAATATAAAATATTCTTCAACACATACACTATATTCTTGTCAACATCTAAAAAGTCAACCAGCTACCAAGTACTTACAACCAACGACTAACAAATAGACATTCAAAAGAAAATCCTCTTCACTTGAAAAATTGGATAAAAAATTAATAAAATTTGAATGAACTCGAGATTTTCCAATAATTAGGTAAAAATTGACTAAATCATTGTAAAAATTTAAATTATTCAAAACACACTAAATAAATATCATAAAAATGTTATTAAAGGACAAGAAAGAACTTTAAATTCTAGTCATTAATAATCCAGTAAATAAATAAATACTGATCATTCAAGATTAGTATTTTACGAACACGAATTTACAACCAGATACCTACAACTAGATACTAACAACCAAATACTTACAACTAGATACCAATTACTTATAACCAACTAGCAACACATAAAAATAATAACAATTAAATATAAAATATTCTTCAACACATACACTATATTCTTGTCAACATCTAAAAAGTCAACCAGCTACCAAGTACTTACAACCAACAACTAACAAATAGACATTCAAAAGAAAATCCTCTTCACTTGAAAAATTGGATAAAAAATTAATAAAATTTGAATGAACTCGAGATTTTCCAATAATTAGGTAAAAATTGACTAAATCATTGTAAAAATTTAAATTATTCAAAATATACTAAATAAATATCATAAAATGTACTTAATGGACAAGAAAGAACTTTAAATTTTAGTCATTAATAATCCAGTAAATAAATAAATACTGATCATTCAAGTTAATATGAATCATCTAAGAAAATAAATTAATAAGAATTTTGAAATAAGATCTAGTAGATTGAATAAATTAATTGAAATAAATTAATTTTAATTATTTTTTAAAAGTAATACTCAAATTAATTGACTGATTGCTCAAATTATTCAGAAAATTCATTACAAATTATCAAAGTCAACAATTTACACTAAAAATATCTAAATAATTATCATTAAATTCTAAAGGAGACTGATATAAGTACTCTAATAATTAAATAAATTCTACAAATAAATTACTCTAAATGACAATACAGCTTTCTGTATCCAAACAAATGATTGATTCCTCACAAAAGCATCAAATTTCCCTAAAATATATATCCATCTTTAAAGATTAGTATATTAGTGATAAATACCTTTAAAAGATCATATATTCTCCCTCTTAACGTTAGATCAATAAGTCATTAAAATACATTTAAATGACTATAATTCTACCTATTATTACAAATATTTCACTAAAATCATCTAAAATCATGTAAAGTAATTTGGTCATTAACCCTAAATAATTTATAAAATCCATTGAAAAAACCAGTTATAATTAAATTTTTGTTCTAAAGGTAAATACTCGAAAATTAAAATAAATATTACTGTACACCGACTACATCCCATTGAAAGATTAAATTTATCCATTCAATAAAATATATTTCTTCAAATGGTCATATTTTACCGATATTCAACCGATTTGATTTCTAGAAATCTAATTAAAATCAACCGAAAATCATAAATTTCCTCCAATAAAGATCAATTTTCTTTAGTAGTTGTCCAACTCTCTTAAATCAATATTTCTCAACTTTTGTCCGCCTATAACATCCTAAATAAAGATAAAAATTGTTGATATCAATCCCAATTATCTCTAAATAATTCATTGTCAAATCATAAAACTAAATAACCCTACTTAATAAAACCCTCGATAATTAATAGAAATTCCATTAAACATTGTTCTAAACCAGATTTCTAAATTAATATACAATGAATTAATCACAACCTAATAAAACAATATAATTTCACATTATTATTGATTCATAACTGACTAATGTATTGCAATTTCCCTTAAAACATTGATATTTTACCAACATCATCCTTAAAAAATCATATATTCCCACCTTATACGATCCCTCATTAAATCTAACCGATTATATCCCCTTAAAAGACCATATATTCCCATCTTAACCGATCTCTCATTAAACCCAACTGACTATTTTCCCATCTAAACCGATCTCTCATTAAATCTAATCGATAATATCCATCTTAACCGATCTCTCAGCAAATATTTCTACCCTTTTAAACATCTATCCGATTATATCCCTTAATTTCCCTAAAGATTCCACCCACTTGTGCCCTTTAATATATCAATCCTCTTAAAATCCTTAGAGAACTTCAAAAAATATGACTTTTAATTAACTGTTATAGGCACCAAATATTCTTCCATTGAAATAATGTAGTAGCTATGTAGTAAGAGTTCACTAAAAGATCAAAATTCGCTAATGTTTTCTACAAATATTTACCATCAAATACCTAACTGGAAATGATATATATTGTTTGATCATAATTCTTCAGCTATTCAACCAATCATTTTCAAGCAGTAACAGCAAACTAAATTTCTGTATATCCTACAATAATTATCAAGTAAATTTAAAGTCATTGATAAAGTTAACTGGTTTCTTAGCTTATGTTTTTTAAAGTTCATCAATGTGTAAATGGAAATATTCTTAGAAAATTATTGAAAAAATTATTTAGTCAAATATATTACAAAGTTGTCATCAAAAGATTTATTCTATCACTTGATTATTATCCTATTTGTCAATGAAATTAATTTTTATTTAAAATTTAAAAACTATTCAATAAAATACAACTAATTATCAAGAAATTAATTAAATATATCACCATTAAAACTTTAAATTTTTAATCAGTCAACATGAAATTCTTAGAAAATTATTCAATATCCTCATCAAAAATTTATTCTATCACTTGATTATTATCCTAATTGTCATTAAAATTAATTTTTATTTAAAAACAAGTCAATAAAAATACATCCAATTATCAAGAAATTAATTAAATTTATCTTAGAACTAACTTTAAATTTTTAAATATTCTTTCAATAAACATGAAATTCACAAAAATGATAGAAATTCACGAAAATGATAGATATCCACAAAATTACAGATATTCACAAAAAATTACGGAAATTCATGAAAATGATGGAAATCCACATAAAACGATAAAAATTCACAAAAATGATAGAAATCCGCAAAAATAATAGAAAATTACTTGAATATTTACTAAAACCATCAACTCTAAATTATCAACAAATTTGCCTAAATAATCATTCAAATAAAGTATTAATTACCTTTATGATCAGTACCCTTGCGACATGTTGAATGTGAGTAGTACCCTTGTGAGCAGTACCCATAGGGGGACAGAATATCTTGTCGGATAAACTCAGAGTATATATAATAAAACGAATTAACTCATTCAAATTTATCATTGAATCAGTAAAATTATCACAAATTTTGATAAAAAATCTTATTCTAAAATGGTAAGCAGTGTAAAATCGAAAGATAATTTTAATAACATAGAGATAAAATTAACAATCTTAGTTGGTAAGAAATATTTCAATGTCTTTCAGTTATATTTTGGTAATTGTGCTCGTGTTTTATTGTATTTTTAATTCGGTTATTTATTTTTGGGTCTATTATCTCTCTATTATCATTGTTTACTTGGTGCTTTCACATATTTTTATTTAAGTAAACTTAATGTTGGGTGTGAGTGTTGTGTACTTTGTCCCCTTCTTAACTTTGGGGGCTCATTTTAATTAAAACGACTAATGTATCTTGAATTATCTTTAAGAAAATTTTTTTTTTTTTTTTTATTTTTTGAAATATTTAATGTAAAATAGTAAATTTAATAATAAATTGCTATTATTACAATATTAAAAAACTTAATCTAAATTTAAAATATGAATTTATCATAATTGCTCAGTCAAATACGATTAACAATTTGTTATGTAATAAAAATAATGATTTGTGGAATCAATACTTTATCAAAATAAATGTTTATCACATTATTAAAATATTTTAATTCGTTAGTAACTCATATATTAGAAATAATTTTATTTATATATCCTCATCACCTATAGCTCCCGAATCGAGATTTTCCACTAATTATTATAACTTATATCCTCACTACAAATATTTCTTCTTAAATTGCACTAAAAGATATTTTTAATGAATTTTTATGAAATTTATGAATTTTAAGAAATAATTTTGAATAAATGCAATTAATATATATATATTATCTTATTTATGACACTTCTCAATATATTTTCATATACAATTTATCATAGAATAATGAATAATTCTAACACTGAATTTACGCTGCTTACCATTTTAGAATAAGATTTTTTATCAAAATTTGTGATAATTTTACTGATTCAATGATAAATTTGAATGAGTTAATTCGTTTTATTATATATACTCTGAGTTTATCCGACAAGATATTCTGTCCCCCTATGGGTACTGCTCACAAGGGTACTACTCACATTCAACATGTCGCAAGGGTACTGATCATAAAGGTAATTAATACTTTATTTGAATGATTATTTAGGCAAATTTGTTGATAATTTAGAGTTGATGGTTTTAGTAAATATTCAAGTAATTTTCTATTATTTTTGCGGATTTCTATCATTTTTGTGAATTTTTATCGTTTTATGTGGATTTCCATCATTTTCATGAATTTCCGTAATTTTTTGTGAATATCTGTAATTTTGTGGATATCTATCATTTTCGTGAATTTCTATCATTTTTGTGAATTTCATGTTTATTGAAAGAATATTTAAAAATTTAAAGTTAGTTCTAAGATAAATTTAATTAATTTCTTGATAATTGGATGTATTTTTATTGACTTGTTTTTAAATAAAAATTAATTTTAATGACAATTAGGATAATAATCAAGTGATAGAATAAATTTTTGATGAGGATATTGAATAATTTTCTAAGAATTTCATGTTGACTGATTAAAAATTTAAAGTTTTAATGGTGATATATTTAATTAATTTCTTGATAATTAGTTGTATTTTATTGAATAGTTTTTAAATTTTAAATAAAAATTAATTTCATTGACAAATAGGATAATAATCAAGTGATAGAATAAATCTTTTTGATGACAACTTTGTAATATATTTGACTAAATAATTTTTTCAATAATTTTCTAAGAATATTTCCATTTACACATTGATGAACTTTAAAAAACATAAGCTAAGAAACCAGTTAACTTTATCAATGACTTTAAATTTACTTGATAATTATTGTAGGATATACAGAAATTTAGTTTGCTGTTACTGCTTGAAAATGATTGGTTGAATAGCTGAAGAATTATGATCAAACAATATATATCATTTCCAGTTAGGTATTTGATGGTAAATATTTGTAGAAAACATTAGCGAATTTTGATCTTTTAGTGAACTCTTACTACATAGCTACTACATTATTTCAATGGAAGAATATTTGGTGCCTATAACAGTTAATTAAAAGTCATATTTTTTGAAGTTCTCTAAGGATTTTAAGAGGATTGATATATTAAAGGGCACAAGTGGGTGGAATCTTTAGGGAAATTAAGGGATATAATCGGATAGATGTTTAAAAGGGTAGAAATATTTGCTGAGAGATCGGTTAAGATGGATATTATCGATTAGATTTAATGAGAGATCGGTTTAGATGGGAAAATAGTCAGTTGGGTTTAATGAGAGATCGGTTAAGATGGGAATATATGGTCTTTTAAGGGGATATAATCGGTTAGATTTAATGAGGGATCGTATAAGGTGGGAATATATGATTTTTTAAGGATGATGTTGGTAAAATATCAATGTTTTAAGGGAAATTGCAATACATTAGTCAGTTATGAATCAATAATAATGTGAAATTATATTGTTTTATTAGGTTGTGATTAATTCATTGTATATTAATTTAGAAATCTGGTTTAGAACAATGTTTAATGGAATTTCTATTAATTATCGAGGGTTTTATTAAGTAGGGTTATTTAGTTTTATGATTTGACAATGAATTATTTAGAGATAATTGGGATTGATATCAACAATTTTTATCTTTATTTAGGATGTTATAGGCGGACAAAAGTTGAGAAATATTGATTTAAGAGAGTTGGACAACTACTAAAGAAAATTGATCTTTATTGGAGGAAATTTATGATTTTCGGTTGATTTTAATTAGATTTCTAGAAATCAAATCGGTTGAATATCGGTAAAATATGACCATTTGAAGAAATATATTTTATTGAATGGATAAATTTAATCTTTCAATGGGATGTAGTCGGTGTACAGTAATATTTATTTTAATTTTCGAGTATTTACCTTTAGAACAAAAATTTAATTATAACTGGTTTTTTCAATGGATTTTATAAATTATTTAGGGTTAATGACCAAATTACTTTACATGATTTTAGATGATTTTAGTGAAATATTTGTAATAATAGGTAGAATTATAGTCATTTAAATGTATTTTAATGACTTATTGATCTAACGTTAAGAGGGAGAATATATGATCTTTTAAAGGTATTTATCACTAATATACTAATCTTTAAAGATGGATATATATTTTAGGGAAATTTGATGCTTTTGTGAGGAATCAATCATTTGTTTGGATACAGAAAGCTGTATTGTCATTTAGAGTAATTTATTTGTAGAATTTATTTAATTATTAGAGTACTTATATCAGTCTCCTTTAGAATTTAATGATAATTATTTAGATATTTTTAGTGTAAATTGTTGACTTTGATAATTTGTAATGAATTTTCTGAATAATTTGAGCAATCAGTCAATTAATTTGAGTATTACTTTTAAAAATATAATTAAAATTAATTTATTTCAATTAATTTATTCAATCTACTAGATCTTATTTCAAAATTCTTATTAATTTATTTTCTTAGATGATTCATATTAACTTGAATGATCAGTATTTATTTATTTACTGGATTATTAATGACTAAAATTTAAAGTTCTTTCTTGTCCATTAAGTACATTTTATGATATTTATTTAGTATATTTTGAATAATTTAAATTTTTACAATGATTTAGTCAATTTTTACCTAATTATTGGAAAATCTCGAGTTCATTCAAATTTTATTAATTTTTTATCCAATTTTTCAAGTGAAGAGGATTTTCTTTTGAATGTCTATTTGTTAGTTGTTGGTTGTAAGTACTTGGTAGCTGGTTGACTTTTTAGATGTTGACAAGAATATAGTGTATGTGTTGAAGAATATTTTATATTTAATTGTTATTATTTTTATGTGTTGCTAGTTGGTTATAAGTAATTGGTATCTAGTTGTAAGTATTTGGTTGTTAGTATCTAGTTGTAGGTATCTGGTTGTAAATTCGTGTTCGTAAAATACTAATCTTGAATGATCAGTATTTATTTATTTACTGGATTATTAATGACTAGAATTTAAAGTTCTTTCTTGTCCTTTAATAACATTTTTATGATATTTATTTAGTGTGTTTTGAATAATTTAAATTTTTACAATGATTTAGTCAATTTTTACCTAATTATTGGAAAATCTCGAGTTCATTCAAATTTTATTAATTTTTTATCCAATTTTTCAAGTGAAGAGGATTTTCTTTTGAATGTCTATTTGTTAGTCGTTGGTTGTAAGTACTTGGTAGCTGGTTGACTTTTTAGATGTTGACAAGAATATAGTGTATGTGTTGAAGAATATTTTATATTTAATTGTTATTATTTTTATGTGTTGCTAGTTGGTTATAAGTAATTGGTATCTAGTTGTAAGTATTTGGTTGTTAGTATCTAGTTGTAGGTATCTGGTTGTAAATTCGTGTTCGTAAAATACTAATCTTGAATGATCAGTATTTATTTATTTACTGGATTATTAATGACTAGAATTTAAAGTTCTTTCTTGTCCTTTAATAACATTTTTATGATATTTATTTAGTGTGTTTTGAATAATTTAAATTTTTACAATGATTTAATCAATTTTTACCTAGTTATTGGAAAATCTTACTGGTGTCTTGAGTTCAGTTGAAATTTTATTAATTTTTAATCCAATATTTTCAAGTGAAGAGAATTTTCTTTTAAAGATCTATTTCTTAGTTGTTGGTTGTAAGTACTTGGTTTCTGGTTGTTAGTATCCGGTTGATAGCGTTTAGTTGTAGATGTTGACAAGAAGATCGTGTATGTGATGAAGAATAAACTTTATTTTGTATTTAATTGTTATTATTTTATGTTTTGATAGTTGGTTATAAGTAATTGGTATCTAGTTGTAAGTACTTGGTAGCTGGTATCTAGTTGTAGGTATCTGGTTATTAGTACCTAGTTGTTAGTACATGGTACATAGTTGTAAGTATTTGTTAATATTTGTTGGTATCTTATATTTGGTACGTTGTTGTTAGTATTTGTTAATATTTGTTGGTATCTTATATTTGGTACGTTGTTGTTAGTATTTGTTAATATTTGTTGGTATCTTATATTTGGTACGTTGTTGTTAACTGATTATTTTATCTAGTTAATGGTATGTGAGAGTTGAGTGTGACAAATACCCTTACGACCAATACACTTACGATCAATACCCACGGGGGGTCAAAACAACCTGTCGGATAAACTCAGACTATATATAATAAAACGAATTAACAAAACTATTCATTTGAATGCAATTTTACTTTGTAATAATAAATCAGCAGTAATCAATTAGAAGAAGAATGTTTGGTGGGGAAAAAATAGAACTTTCGTTGTCATTTTAAATATTTAAATTATATTCAATTCCATGTGGTGTTTTTTAACGACTTGAGTTGACAATTATTCTCATTCATATTTGACGCAAATCATCATTTTTGTTAAATTTAGACATTTTACTGAGAAAAAGTTTTTCTACTGATTGTAATTAAAAGAATATTTGTTAATATTCTAGTTGTAAGTACCTAGTTGATGGTAAATGATTGTAAGTATCTGGTTCTTAGTATTTGGTATCTAACTGTTTGTTAGAAGTACATTGTTGTAATTATTTGATTGTAAGTATCTGGTTGACCATTGAAATTTTGACTTAAACATATTTGATTGTAATGATTTACAAACAAATAATGTTTTCCCACATCAGATTGGACCAATAATTTGATATACTGCATCATTTCTCGATTCCATTTTAATTAATTTAATCAAATAATATTATTTATATTTGTTTTAATTAATTGTTATACGTGAATAAAAAATATTCAAATATAATTACATTATTAGTGCTTAGCAATATAAAATATTATTTTTATTATTATTTTATTATTATTTTTATTAATATTTTTTTTTTTTTTTATTATTATTATTATTATTATTATATTATTATTATTATTATTTGGAAAATTTGCATCTGAATTATCTTTAAAAATTATTTCATTAAAATTTTCATTTCTCAAAACCTGACTATCATTCAAACTTTTTATATAATAGATTAAAAATTATTACTTTAATTAAAAATTTAGGCCCATAATTTACTTTAATTTAATTATTACTATCAATTCTCATTCTCTTTCTAAATTTATTAGTTAGTTTTAAAATTTTCCCTTTTCATTTACTTATTTACAAAATATAACCCTAATTTACTATTACTTTTATTAGTTAATTGAAATCTGATTGCTTCAAAAGCAATTTTTATAAGTAATCGTGTTTTGATTGATATCAATTATTATTATTAATTTGTGGGACTGATGGCTAAGTGGGAATTTACTTTTTGATTTTTTGTTTTGAAATTAGGTATGAGGTTCAATTCCAAGTATGGGCGACTTTTTTCAAAATTAATTTTTACATGTTATTTTTAATCGTGCTTTGATTGATATAGATTATTATTATTAGTAGTAAAATTATTATTATAATTAAAAATATTAATATTATAATCATAATTATTATTTTTATTATTTTTATTATTAATATTATTTTAATATTATTATTTTGTTGGACGGGTGGCTAAGTGGGAATTTACTTTTTGATTTTTTGTTTTGAAATTAGGTATGAGGTTCAATTCCAAGTATGGGCGACTTTTTTCAAAATTAATTTTTACATGTTATTTTTAATCGTGCTTTGATTGATATAGATTATTATTATTAGTAGTAAAATTATTATTATAATTAAAAATATTAATATTATAATCATAATTATTATTTTTTATTATTTTTATTATTAATATTATTTTAATATTATTATTTTGTTGGACGGGTGGCTAAGTGGGAATTTACTTTTTGATTTTTTGTTTTGAAATTAGGTATGAGGTTCAATTCCAAGTATGGGCGACTTTTTTCAAAAATTAATTTTTACATGTTATTTCTAATATAGATCGAATCAGCATGCTTTATTTGCTATAAATTGAAATTTTCATAAAAATTGGTTAATTATTTTTACTTAAAGGTTCATAGTATTTTCTCACCTACTGGCATAAAATGCAGTAAACAATCATTAAATAATAATTGATATTAATTTCAGACCATTTGGGGATTTATTTTATTATGCTTTGTGATTTCATTATTTATTTTGTGTTGTACCCTTTAAATAACAATAGAAAAATTTCATCTATTGACCATTTTTAATATAAGGTATGCAAACGTTATGAAATGTATAAAACAAGGAAAATGATCCATTTATAATACATAGAAACTAATAATAGTAGTAGTAGTAGTAGCTGTCGCTGTCGCTGTCGTGGTCGTGGTCGTGGTCGTGGTCGTGGTCGTGGTCGTGGTCGTGGTCGTGGTCGTGGTTGTGGTTGTGGTCGTGGTTGTATTTTAGCATTGGTCGTACTCGGTTGTATGAATAGTACTGGAGTAGTCAATAGTACTGGATCCTTATATAGACCACCAGTGTCCTAGATGTGTGTGTGTGTGTTGTATGAATAGTACTGGATCCTCGCATAGACTAGTAGTCGATGTGATTGTGTGTGTGAATAGTACTGGACTAGATGTGTGTGTTAGCAACCAGTGACCACTAGTATGACAACACAGTTACCATGGTATTGAGTCATCAATAAGTGGTCAGTTAGTAACAGGTTTGGCTATGACGTAATGGGCACGCGAGTGGGCAGTTAGTAACGGTGTGTGTGTGACATAATGACCACGTGACTGGTCAGTTAGTAACAATGTGTGTATTACGTAAAGGTCACTGTGAGGTCAGTTAGCAACTGACCTTTATATTACGTAATAGCCACGCGATTGGTTAGTTCGCAACAGTATGTGTATTACGTAATCGGTCATTATTACGTAATCGATATACCCCCCCCTTTGTATCTGACGGGCTCACATCCTTCTACTTAATAACAATAACATTTAACACAAAGGAAAATTATAAAAATTACTATGAAACTTATTATATTAATCAAAAATAATATTAATCTATATTAGAAATTTCTTGAAAGAAATATCAAGAAATATTATACTACAAAAAATATAATATTTAATTTAAATGAAAGATAATGAGAAAATTGTAATTATTCGACGGGAAATTATATTTGAGTAGGTTGTCAAAATAAATAAATTGCCCAAGCCAATTAAGTCGACAAGGGGAAGCCCTGAGTGAGAATATCAAAATTAATTTAATGACGAAAGGATGATTATGAGATGGGTATAAAAGGTGCTATTTCGGCCTGTTTTGGGCTTGCGCCTATGTGTGCGTTTATTGTTAAAAGTTCTTTTTCTTGTATGTGTGCGCACACAGGCGCGATCAGGAGTTTTATTATTTTGGAATTCGAATTTTAGGAATTTTTATATAATTGTTTTTGTTGTTTGAATTTTTGAATCAAAAATGTCAACTGATGTTTATTTAAAACTTAATATTGAAGATGAAAAAGATCGAATGCTGAAAAGAAAGTACATCACTGAGTTAATATGGAACAAGATGAGAGCAAGTTATATAATTCTAATGGTTCTGAAGAAACAGATAATGTTTTTAGTGGATAAGAATATCAATCACTACTTAAAGAATGTGGTTTGTCACTAGCTCTTGATAATGACATCGGTGATGTTTAGGAATTTGATTCTACTCCATTTGTCAAGTAAAAAGCTTTGACTAGTACAGAGGTGGGGAACCTGCGGCCTTTTGGCTATTCTAGTGCGGCCTTTTGAGTAATACCGATTTTTGTATTTGATAAGATTTATGATGAGAAGAAACTACGGAAAAAACATACTACCTTTTGTTTTAAGTAAAATAATTAAATGATCTTTTTTCAAAAAACTTTCTGTTTCCACTTTTTTAAAATTGGGGCTATAAAAATTTTAAAAACCGCAAAGTAATTTTTTAACCAGTGTCATTAAACACCGTCGCTATTTTACTACCTTTTTCTTCTTCTGTACAAGTTTTTTTAATGGTGCTTTTTATATTTTAAAAATTGAGCCATTTTTTGATATTTAAGGAAAATTATGCTATTTTTTTGTTTTTAAGAAAAACTTAGCTATTTTTTTTAAAGATGAAAAAGATCGAATGCTGAAAAGAAAGTACATCACTGAGTTAATATGGAACAAGATGAGAGCAATTTTCTTTATTATTTCAAAATCTGTGCTATTTTCTTTATTATTTCAAAATCTGTGCTGTTTGCTTATGTATGTATAACATTTTTTTAACAATATACAATATAATAAATTAGATTTGTAAATATATATTTTTTTCATAAAAGATTATTTTAAATTGCGTTTTGGCTAATTTATAATGTGAATTAAAATAAATAGTTTATAGGGTGGGTTAACGTTTTATTTACTGCGGCCTTATGTTAAATCAGATAAGTGAATGTGGCTATTTGAAATGAAAAGGTTCCCCAGCCTTGGACTAGTAAATTGACAGACATTATTGATGAATTCTTTGAAAAATCTATTGATGAAAGATTCGAATAATCATTCTTTTAATTAGTAGTTCAATGTTTCTGATTTTAAAGTTGTAGCTGAATCAAATCTTTTCATTTATCAAATCATTCCAAATATGGAAGAGATTTTATTCACTCTTCAAGCAAACAACACGGAAAACAAAACGTTATCATCTGATGATAAAATGACATCATTTTACAACTCAAACATCCAGTTTTATAATTGTATAAAAGAAAAGAGAATCATCACCACAGATATGTGCTATGCAGTTAGAGACTGATGACGAGGAGAAAATTCGAGGGGGTCATGTTGTGAAATTATATTTGAATATGGCTCTTTGTAATATAAAATTGAATCAGGGACCATCTGCAATAAAATGTTGCAATTTTATCAAAAAGAAAAGGGTCTAATGAATATTTAAGTATTTGACGCTGGTATTTAAAAAAATAGTCAAACTCGAGAGCGTATTTTGTTGGCTTATTCCGTTGGAGTCTAGCAAGTGATAGTTGATGTAAGGAAAACTATAATTTATTTTAAAAGAACTAGAAAACAATTCTAAATTAATTACCACAAAACATCTGTATCAACCAGTCAGATGGAAGAATAATTTATCCACCTGTCTGGCTGTCTAATTTATGTCTTTGTGCCTGTGTGCACGTTTATTGTTAAGATATTTTATTCTTGTATGTGTGCGCACATAGGTGCGGAGAGGGTTATTTTTATTCTTTTGGAATTAAAATTTCGGAATTAGTTATGCCTAAGCATCGGTGTGCGCGTGATTGTGGAGTTTTTATGAAGGCTTACTTAATAATTAAGCTCCACATAATAAAGATAATGCGATTGGTATCAAAACTACTATAAATTCCTCTCGCGTTTGTATATAATTTAGTTAGTTTTAAATTGCAATTAATATTTCTTACAGTCGAATTCATTAATGTCAGGTGAAAAGAATTTTTAAGATGTTTCTGATTTTAAAGTTGTAGCCGAATCAGATTTTTTCAGTTATAAAATTATTCCAAATATTGAAGAGATTTTATTCACCCTTCAAATAAACAACACGGAAAACAAAATGTTATCATCTGATGATAACATGACATCATTTTACAACTCAAACATCCAGTTTTATAATTGTATAAAAGAAAAGAGAATCATCACCACAGATATGTGCTATGCAGTTAGAGACTGATGACGAGGAGAAAATTCGAGGGGGTCATGTTGTGAAATTATATTTGAATATGGCTCTTTGTAATATAAAATTGAATCAGGGACCATCTGCAATAAAATGTTGCAATTTTATCAAAAAGAAAAGGGTCTAATGAATATTTAAGTATTTGACGCTGGTATTTAAAAAAATAGTCAAACTCGAGAGCGTATTTTGTTGGCTTATTCCGTTGGAGTCTAGCAAGTGATAGTTGATGTAAGGAAAACTATAATTTATTTTAAAAGAACTAGAAAACAATTCTAAATTAATTACCACAAAACATCTGTATCAACCAGTCAGATGGAAGAATAATTTATCCACCTGTCTGGCTGTCTAATTTATGTCTTTGTGCCTGTGTGCACGTTTATTGTTAAGATATTTTATTCTTGTATGTGTGCGCACATAGGTGCGGAGAGGGTTATTTTTATTCTTTTGGAATTAAAATTTCGGAATTAGTTATGCCTAAGCATCGGTGTGCGCGTGATTGTGGAGTTTTTATGAAGGCTTACTTAATAATTAAGCTCCACATAATAAAGATAATGCGATTGGTATCAAAACTACTATAAATTCCTCTCGCGTTTGTATATAATTTAGTTAGTTTTAAATTGCAATTAATATTTCTTACAGTCGAATTCATTAATGTCAGGTGAAAAGAATTTTTAAGATGTTTCTGATTTTAAAGTTGTAGCCGAATCAGATTTTTTCAGTTATAAAATTATTCCAAATATTGAAGAGATTTTATTCACCCTTCAAATAAACAACACGGAAAACAAAATGTTATCATCTGATGATAACATGACATCATTTTACAACTCAAACATCCAGTTTTATAATTGTATAAAAGAAAAGAGAATCATCACCACAGATATGTGCTATGCAGTTAGAGACTGATGACGAGGAGAAAATTCGAGGGGGTCATGTTGTGAAATTATATTTGAATATGGCTCTTTGTAATATAAAATTGAATCAGGGACCATCTGCAATAAAATGTTGCAATTTTATCAAAAAGAAAAGGGTCTAATGAATATTTAAGTATTTGACGCTGGTATTTAAAAAAATAGTCAAACTCGAGAGCGTATTTTGTTGGCTTATTCCGTTGGAGTCTAGCAAGTGATAGTTGATGTAAGGAAAACTATAATTTATTTTAAAAGAACTAGAAAACAATTCTAAATTAATTACCACAAAACATCTGTATCAACCAGTCAGATGGAAGAATAATTTATCCACCTGTCTGGCTGTCTAATTTATGTCTTTGTGCCTGTGTGCACGTTTATTGTTAAGATATTTTATTCTTGTATGTGTGCGCACATAGGTGCGGAGAGGGTTATTTTTATTCTTTTGGAATTAAAATTTCGGAATTAGTTATGCCTAAGCATCGGTGTGCGCGTGATTGTGGAGTTTTTATGAAGGCTTACTTAATAATTAAGCTCCACATAATAAAGATAATGCGATTGGTATCAAAACTACTATAAATTCCTCTCGCGTTTGTATATAATTTAGTTAGTTTTAAATTGCAATTAATATTTCTTACAGTCGAATTCATTAATGTCAGGTGAAAAGAATTTTTAAGATGTTTCTGATTTTAAAGTTGTAGCCGAATCAGATTTTTTCAGTTATAAAATTATTCCAAATATTGAAGAGATTTTATTCACCCTTCAAATAAACAACACGGAAAACAAAATGTTATCATCTGATGATAACATGACATCATTTTACAACTCAAACATCCAGTTTTATAATTGTATAAAAGAAAAGAGAATCATCACCACAGATATGTGCTATGCAGTTAGAGACTGATGACGAGGAGAAAATTCGAGGGGGTCATGTTGTGAAATTATATTTGAATATGGCTCTTTGTAATATAAAATTGAATCAGGGACCATCTGCAATAAAATGTTGCAATTTTATCAAAAAGAAAAGGGTCTAATGAATATTTAAGTATTTGACGCTGGTATTTAAAAAAATAGTCAAACTCGAGAGCGTATTTTGTTGGCTTATTCCGTTGGAGTCTAGCAAGTGATAGTTGATGTAAGGAAAACTATAATTTATTTTAAAAGAACTAGAAAACAATTCTAAATTAATTACCACAAAACATCTGTATCAACCAGTCAGATGGAAGAATAATTTATCCACCTGTCTGGCTGTCTAATTTATGTCTTTGTGCCTGTGTGCACGTTTATTGTTAAGATATTTTATTCTTGTATGTGTGCGCACATAGGTGCGGAGAGGGTTATTTTTATTCTTTTGGAATTAAAATTTCGGAATTAGTTATGCCTAAGCATCGGTGTGCGCGTGATTGTGGAGTTTTTATGAAGGCTTACTTAATAATTAAGCTCCACATAATAAAGATAATGCGATTGGTATCAAAACTACTATAAATTCCTCTCGCGTTTGTATATAATTTAGTTAGTTTTAAATTGCAATTAATATTTCTTACAGTCGAATTCATTAATGTCAGGTGAAAAGAATTTTTAAGATGTTTCTGATTTTAAAGTTGTAGCCGAATCAGATTTTTTCAGTTATAAAATTATTCCAAATATTGAAGAGATTTTATTCACCCTTCAAATAAACAACACGGAAAACAAAATGTTATCATCTGATGATAACATGACATCATTTTACAACTCAAACATCCAGTTTTATAATTGTATAAAAGAAAAGAGAATCATCACCACAGATATGTGCTATGCAGTTAGAGACTGATGACGAGGAGAAAATTCGAGGGGGTCATGTTGTGAAATTATATTTGAATATGGCTCTTTGTAATATAAAATTGAATCAGGGACCATCTGCAATAAAATGTTGCAATTTTATCAAAAAGAAAAGGGTCTAATGAATATTTAAGTATTTGACGCTGGTATTTAAAAAAATAGTCAAACTCGAGAGCGTATTTTGTTGGCTTATTCCGTTGGAGTCTAGCAAGTGATAGTTGATGTAAGGAAAACTATAATTTATTTTAAAAGAACTAGAAAACAATTCTAAATTAATTACCACAAAACATCTGTATCAACCAGTCAGATGGAAGAATAATTTATCCACCTGTCTGGCTGTCTAATTTATGTCTTTGTGCCTGTGTGCACGTTTATTGTTAAGATATTTTATTCTTGTATGTGTGCGCACATAGGTGCGGAGAGGGTTATTTTTATTCTTTTGGAATTAAAATTTCGGAATTAGTTATGCCTAAGCATCGGTGTGCGCGTGATTGTGGAGTTTTTATGAAGGCTTACTTAATAATTAAGCTCCACATAATAAAGATAATGCGATTGGTATCAAAACTACTATAAATTCCTCTCGCGTTTGTATATAATTTAGTTAGTTTTAAATTGCAATTAATATTTCTTACAGTCGAATTCATTAATGTCAGGTGAAAAGAATTTTTAAGATGTTTCTGATTTTAAAGTTGTAGCCGAATCAGATTTTTTCAGTTATAAAATTATTCCAAATATTGAAGAGATTTTATTCACCCTTCAAATAAACAACACGGAAAACAAAATGTTATCATCTGATGATAACATGACATCATTTTACAACTCAAACATCCAGTTTTATAATTGTATAAAAGAAAAGAGAATCATCACCACAGATATGTGCTATGCAGTTAGAGACTGATGACGAGGAGAAAATTCGAGGGGGTCATGTTGTGAAATTATATTTGAATATGGCTCTTTGTAATATAAAATTGAATCAGGGACCATCTGCAATAAAATGTTGCAATTTTATCAAAAAGAAAAGGGTCTAATGAATATTTAAGTATTTGACGCTGGTATTTAAAAAAATAGTCAAACTCGAGAGCGTATTTTGTTGGCTTATTCCGTTGGAGTCTAGCAAGTGATAGTTGATGTAAGGAAAACTATAATTTATTTTAAAAGAACTAGAAAACAATTCTAAATTAATTACCACAAAACATCTGTATCAACCAGTCAGATGGAAGAATAATTTATCCACCTGTCTGGCTGTCTAATTTATGTCTTTGTGCCTGTGTGCACGTTTATTGTTAAGATATTTTATTCTTGTATGTGTGCGCACATAGGTGCGGAGAGGGTTATTTTTATTCTTTTGGAATTAAAATTTCGGAATTAGTTATGCCTAAGCATCGGTGTGCGCGTGATTGTGGAGTTTTTATGAAGGCTTACTTAATAATTAAGCTCCACATAATAAAGATAATGCGATTGGTATCAAAACTACTATAAATTCCTCTCGCGTTTGTATATAATTTAGTTAGTTTTAAATTGCAATTAATATTTCTTACAGTCGAATTCATTAATGTCAGGTGAAAAGAATTTTTAAGATGTTTCTGATTTTAAAGTTGTAGCCGAATCAGATTTTTTCAGTTATAAAATTATTCCAAATATTGAAGAGATTTTATTCACCCTTCAAATAAACAACACGGAAAACAAAATGTTATCATCTGATGATAACATGACATCATTTTACAACTCAAACATCCAGTTTTATAATTGTATAAAAGAAAAGAGAATCATCACCACAGATATATTATGTGCTATGCAGTTAGAGACTGATGACGAGGAGAAAATTCGATGGGGTCATGTTGTGAAATTATATTTGAATATGGCTCGATGTAATTTGAAATTAAACCGGGGACCATCTGCATTCAAATGTTGCAATACGATTTGCAATTAGATTTGATTTGTTCAACATCGATAAAATGTATTCCAACTTTATTGAAGCCAGTCGTTAAAAATTTAGAATTAATAAAAAAATTATTGTAGTTTTTTATAATAAATTTAAAAAATCTATCAATTGACAATGTTTTAGCACAAAATTATTCATCATTATTTAAAAGTAGAAACACATAATATATTTAAATTTATTTAGTAAATTTATTTATCAACTTATTGTTTTTTGTAAAATGAAGTTTGTTTAAATATTCAATTCTCTGTCGATGTTGAAATGAAATTTGTTGTCAGATCCTTTGAATTAAAAAATTCTAATCCTGTAAAAAATGAGCGAAATTTAGAGTTAGAATTTAAATTTAGATGGTCTCAACGACATAGAAAATTTTTTTTCCAACACCTAAAAAATTTAGCCTACAAAATTCGAGAATCAAAAATCGAAATAAACGAAATGTAAATTTACAATTAAGGATAATAACGAAATCAAACTGGAGGATGCATATGAAGATAAAGGTGCGAAACTAATGCGACCTGATAAATAGAAAACCGAATACGACTGTTTTAGAGTCATTATGGAAATGCCAGATGAGTAAAAAAGACGTATTAAACGTTTTATTGAATAAGAGATATCCATTTGGCGTGAAGGAAGATGATTGTTATTATTATTCACCGGAATTAATTGTAATGAACATATTGCTATGTGAATGTTCAATGGCAGAATCAACAGCTTGGCTATCGTCTAAATCAGAACTTACGTATATAACCAGGTAATTAATTAGTTCATTATAATTTATTATATAATTAATCAAAAAAATTGCATTATTTTTTAATCATTTATAATTAAATTAATTAGTTAATAAAAATAATTTCAGTGATAAAATAATGAGAATTTCTGACAGTCCAAATAGCGAGAAATCCCTTGATGCTATTTCTATGCTGTATCACATTTTATATCCGATTTTGAGAATGAGGAAAAATATGAAAATAGTGGAACTACTGGAACCGGATCTCAAGAACGATTTTGATCGGTCTAATAATATTACAAAATCTTTGAAAAACAATATTAAAAAGGTAATGAAGTTGAATGTCAAGGAGGCATTTGTGATAGAAGTGGAAGAAGATAGGAAATTTTCGAAATTCAGAAATGAGAAAACAAAGGAAATATTGAATTCTATCAGGCAGAAATAAATATTTGTTTTTTCCATTTTGACAATTTATTATTTGTGTTGAGAATTTTTATTTAAACATATAAACTACTCAAATTTTAATAAGTAGCTAATTCAGGTGTTTTTTATCTGGCTTTTATTTTGGGGGGGGGCAAGTATATTTTGTGTTTCAATAAATTGCTAACGTGGAATTATATTATCCTGCCACTTCCAGAATGCATGGATAACGCAAGCTTGGAAAATTGTTTTGTTGTTTTAATATTTAGGATCGAAATTGGGATATAATTGCCCGATTTAGATCAAATTCCCAGTTAGCCGATGGGAATTAGAAACGGATCAAGTAGAGGTTAGCAAAATGAAATAGACGAGCTTTGAGAATAACTTCTAAATCAACTTAGGGTTCCAGACGTGGAGGTTACATATTAGGCCTTAATGTTAATTAAATGGATTTCGGAAATAAATGTGCATGAACGGGGAGGTGCTTTGTTTGTGATGAGCTGCAGATTTGTGATTTGGACGCCTTATATTCGATAAGCATCAATAGTGGTGCTTGTTTATATGCCGTTGGACTAAGATTTTCTAAGAACTAAAAGATTACATATTAAGCCTTTATGTTAATTAAATGGATTTCTGAAATAAATAAAGCTAAACTATTTTGAAAAATGTCCGGCGATGTTGTAGCTCAGTTCAAACTGGTATTAATTGGTGACGGGAAACAGGCAAAACTTTTTTTTTTAAAAATACGTTACAGGAGAGTTTGATAAGAAATATGGCGCAACATTGGGAGTGGA
>CAUHTR010003781.1:0-28965 GCA_959609185.1 Schmidtea polychroa | reverse complement strand
CTGACATATATATATATATATATATATATTATAAGAACTTTTTTCAACTTGGTGCATTCCTATAGTATTTATTACTCATTTCTATATTTATGCGACAATTATTATTCTTATTATTATTGTACGCTGATTAATATTTTCTATATGTTGTACGTTATTTATTTACCATTTCATGTATCGTTCGAAGATTCAAACAAGTACCAATTTTTAAAAAATATATACAAACACTAATTGGCATGCAAATGCTATTAGCGAACTGTACATAAATTTATATAAATTATATTATAACAGGCTATAATCCTTGATTCTGAGATTGATGACTGATATTTCATGTCCCAAGAACTTTACTTAGTTTTGAAAGAATTTGCCTTTTTCTAATTTAAGTTGTAGTTTATGTTAGTGCAATAGTTGGTCTGTTTTCTTAGGGTGAATACTGTGTGTTTATGTATCTTTTGATGCGATAATTATATATNAAATTGTAGTGTACCCGAAAACAAAATGGTTTATATTAATTTAGTGCGATATAAATACAGGTTTGATATCGTTAGATCTCAATTTTTGATAAAAAAAAATCTCGAGTAGTCAGATTTAAGTTTCATTAAATAAACAGGACGGATCTAGCTTTTTGGTGCCCAGGGCTAAAAATACCAAGGGCCCTATACGTTTCAAATATATATATATACAAATACTCATACAATAGTCAACCAAATAATACTTAGTCGGGAACCTGTATTTACAATACGGTCATTTCTGCAGCTGCGTCTTATTACTACCTGTTAATAAAAAATGACCCTGATCGTTCCTTGAGGTGATTATGTGATGAAAATTAATCACGTTTTAATGTTATATATTATTTTTTGTGTTTCGATCTTTTCTCTTATAATCCGTACTTGGTATAGAATAGGTATATATCCAAGAGGTTGGGGCCCCTTGCAGATCTGGGCCCAATTAGACCATATGTAGATCGACATAGATTTTCACGAATTATTCCATATTCATTTTTATACTTTAACCAAGCAACTTAATATCTTCTGAAACTATGTCTTAGATACATTTTTAAAAAATTTTGTCGTTTTTTTCAGATATTCATTAAAATTAATACCTTATATTTCATCTAATGTTTATTTATTGAGTATAAATTAACCCTACACTGCATGACTTTTTGTTGTCTAAGTACTTTGTACACTTTCACTTAAACTGTAAGACGTTTTAAAAATTGATTTGGTAATACAAAACTATTGAGAATTACATTACGGTTTTGTATTATATTGCAAATATAGCCAATACAATGTAATATGAGAGAACATTTACCGAGAACAAGAGCGAGACAGTTTTTATTCTAATAAGATAATTGTGTATCACCAGTGATACAATATGCAGTGTAGGGTTAATAAAAACGTGTAATATAATGGTATGTAATATATTGGTATCTTAAAATCGTTAGAAAAAATCATTTAAAATACTTTAATCTTCATTTCTTGTCAGACTATAGAATCAATAGGAAATGCGGCCCCTGGTAGAATTTTCAAATTTTGGAGGGAAAAAATAAATTGTTTTTGTAACGTCATATTTACGTTAATAAAACTCAATATTATTAATTTAATTTAAAATTTTATTAATAAAATGGAGTCAGCAAAAAAACGTCACATGGCAGACGAAAGAAAGTTGGACCAATTGTTATTGAGAACAATGAAAAGATAATTTGTTTAATATTCTAACAAATAATTTCGGTGATGAAAGAATACAATGCCAAAAGACATAAGACCAACCACGAGAAATACGTTGCTTACATTGGCGAGCAGAGAAAACAAAAGTTTGCAAAACTACAAAAACTAAGCCCAGCAGTTGATCTTTAAAGAGATTAGTAAAATCAATGAAGCAAGTACTGAGGCCAACTACACTGTCGCTAATGAAATTGCAAAAAAATATAAACCGTTCAGTGATAGTGAATTTATAAAGTGCCTTATGAAAGTGGTAGATAAAGTGTCCCGAAAAAGAAATGCCTTCAAAGAAGTCAGTTTGTCAAGTTAAACTATGACACGCCCAGTTGAAGATATTGGCAAAGATCTTGAAAATCAACTTCAACTCAAGGCTGAAAGGTTTGTTGCATTTTTACTAGCAATGGACGAAAGTACATATATTGGTGACACTACCCAGATATTAATTTTTAATCGTGGTATAACTGACAATTTTGAATTTATTGAAAATGTCCTAAAATTGTGTAGTTTAAAAGGAAAACAAGAGGAACAGATATATTCGAAGTAATGTGCACGGCAATCGAAGAAATGCAATGTCACTGGTCAGAACTCACTAGAATAACTACAGGTGGATCTCCGACAATAGAAAAAAAGAAATCCCAACAGGTTCATAAATATATTGAGAAATTGTTATACATTCTTTAACCTTCAATATAAAATCTGATTCACATTTTTCTACCAGTCTAATTTAAGCAAAAAATTTCGGGAAAAAAAAGATTAATCTAAATTTGAAAATCGAATTGTAATAGTAATAAATGTCGAATCCATGTTGCACTTTTGATGATGATAATAATAATGATGATAATAATAATAATAATAATAATAATAATAATAATAATAATAATAATAATAATAATAATAATAATAATAATTTAATAGTGTCGTGTGAGTTCGATAATAAATATCCACCAGTTTAACCCTTTCGCACCGACTTTCCGCTAATGACACTATGCTAAATTTATATATTGGAACTTGTTAATATTGACCTAAATATGAAATATTCTCATTTTTGTAATCGTGGCGCTTCTGAATATCCTAGAAAGTCCTGGGATAATAAGTCCCAATTATATATCTATATCCCTACCTATATCCCAGTAGGATCATGATGAAAGTTTCTGGGACGTATTGTCCCAATAGGGGCGAAAGGGTTAAAACATAAAATTATTATTTGTTATTTACTTTCCCATTAATCCTTTTCCATGTCCTTTATCATTATTTATCGATATCAATCAATATTTTCTTACTTAACACTTTGAAAAAGCAGTTCTGAAAATATTTGTTAAGTACAAAAATAAAATATTGATCGAAAGTTTAAAAAAGGAATGATGATAAATGAAAATAAACTAGGATTTGTTTTCATTCGCGATTCCGGAATATTAATATATACGTATATCATATGCAATAAAAAGTCTCACTTTGAGGACAATTGTCATATTATACCATTGGTTGTACATGAGATTGATCTTTTGCTGATAGTATATTTTCTCAGAATCTAAAATAAATCATTATTATAATATTCAAGATCATAAATAAAAAATGAATATTATTGATTGATCAAGTTCATTTTGATTTTAAATAAAAACCCTTTTGGAATTTTCATTTCAATTAATTAATATTGCAATCAGTGAGACGTGAATTTGATAATTGGAATTGAAGGTTTAAATATTGAATTTTCAATAGGTTATAGGTTCAGATTAACGTGTTGGGAAGGGGAGTTGAATGGATAATGGGTGACAACTAAAAATATGGACTAACAATAAAAAGTCAAATATATCAGAGTTGAAAATAGCTATATTCATACTATTCCAGATTTAAATGAACAATAATATAAGCGCAATATGAGAAGTAGGTGCATAGGACTAGTGCACTTGATTTCCCACTCCAAAAACCGAGTGTCGACGAATTTTGGTTTTTACTGAAATCCTCAATTGGGGAAGCTGTGTACAATTTAGGGTTCATGTTTTGGGGAACACTTCAATATTGAGCTCATCGAAAACATCCAAGGTTGATCGAGCTTAATGACGTACGAGATCTGACTAGAAGATATAATTGTTGTCCTGGTAATGAAAATGGATAAATGGAAAAAGGCGTTGTTAAGTACGCTTGCGTTGATAGATTTTTGCATTCACTGCTTCATGCGAACGACAGAAATATGGCTTTGAAATCCCACGAGCACTTTGTTTAGGAACTTTGAGTGGCAATGAAACTTGAGGCTAGTTTTCTTCAAATTGTTTAGTCATGTCAAATATGATTTGTCGTTGAAAGTAAACAGTGGTTTAGGATTTCTTGGTAAAATTGTCGAGGCATATTGTCTCAGATTAGAAAAAGTAGCTTTTGATAAACTTATATTTTCGTTAAATTTTTATTTTGTTTAGATTCTAAAATTTATTTTTTAATTACAATGTCAATTTTAAACCAATAATTTACATTAGGGATGATCAACACGTGGCCCTTTGATCGAACGCGCCCAGTTTGAGTTTTACTTTTTAAATACATATTTCTGTGTTAAATTAGATAAAAAGCCTATAAATTACAAAAGATATACAGTTATATTTTAAAGCAGTTGTAAGATGCTGTAATTTGTTCGGTTTGCCAAAAATACATTTAATGAAATGTAATAATTGGCTTAATACTGTTGGTTCATGTTCATTTGAGTTTGCTTCGTAGTGTTACCAAAGTCAGAATAAGTTGTTTGCTCATTTTACCTGAAAAGCCATCGAATTGCACACAAGGTCGCATGCGCTCTATAAATTTATACGGGCAGTAGTTACAGTCGTTCGCAATCATATGGTCTGTTTGTTGTTTAGTTTTTCCACAAATCGCTGAACTAAAAAAAAAGTAAAAAAAAGGCAGGCAGTAATTTGAAAAAAAGTTGCTCTATTTTACTAGTTGTAAACTGTTCTTGAAGCAAACAAGAAAACGAAAAGATGAGAATAGAAATAGAGGTTTTAATGACGAAGCATTATTTTTCACTTTCGTAAGAGACAAAACTGTTAGCATTTATTGTTCGTATTCACTGTCAGTGTTAAAGAAATATAATATTAAACAGCATTACGAGAGACAAACATGACACAAATTATAAAAACATCCAAGGCCAAATGCAGAAACAAATGTTAAAACAACATTGAAACATATTTCAAGTTCAAAGTTTTTTATCAGATTTGGAAATAAGTTCGGAAATTACCTGTAATATTGATATGACTAGAATAACCAACTTTGGAAATTATCTACATGTTGGAATTGATATTTTAATGATAGATTTTAGCATTAATTAATTCAAAGATGTCTATTTGCATAACACGTTACGTAAAAATTTTAAATCCATTATCATTCAAACAATTTTTTATTATAAAACTTTTATTCTATTATAAATAATGTGAAATTTTTAATTATGTGAGTAGTTCAAAGATTTTGAATAAATATATACCAAGGGTGGGCACGCATGAGTTCAATGAGAGACATTTTCCGAAAATTTATTTTTTAAAGAGCCACCATAGTGAACTACATATTTTTTTTTATTTCATTAATTTGATTAAAAAAGACTTAAACGCTATTAAAAACAATTATTTCAAAATTTAAGTAACAAACATAAAATATAATAAAAATCCATTAATAAAAAGTAATAAAATTTCTTGAATTAACGAAGACTTTTGGTCAAATCTTTGAAATTTGGTGTATACTTTGTTAAAGCTGTTCGCAGCAATTCTGTAAGATGCTGATTGGTCAACTGTGAACGATATTTCGACTTCACGAACTTCATTGTGGAGTACAAAGATTCACAACAATATGTTGTACCAAAAATTGAAATTAGACGGCAAGCAGCTTGTTTTAAGTGTGGATATTTTGCCTCTGGTACGAGTTTCCAAAATTCAATTATAGAAGTAACTTTATGGTGCAATTGCAAAGCCTGGTCCTCTTTCATATCTAATAACTCCAATTCCCCAACCGCTTTTTTAACAAGTATTACTTCAGAAATTGGAAATCCATCTTCAATAATATCACAAATAAATGGGTTCACAAAAAATGCAAATGTAGATTTAAAACTTTTCAAATCTTCAAACCTACATTTGAAATCCGCTTGCAATTCTTCCAATTTTTCACTGTATTCATTTACTTTTTCTTCTGTGATATCAATTTTATTAGCTTTTATTCGTGGAAAATGATTAAATATTTTCGACCTAAGATCGTTCACAAAAAGCCGAAGTTTAGCTTCAAAACTAAATTCAATTATCAAAAATTCAATTATCAATGAGCCGCAGTTTACTCAACGAAGAGCCGCATTTGCCCACCGTTGATATATATTATTATATATTAAATAAAGAAATTTTCAATTATCCTCATTTATTTAGACTATCGATCAAAGTTTTGTGTTAGATATAAAACAATATATATATATATATATATATATATATATATATATATATTTGTCCTACGTACTACATGAAAGGGAAGTTGTCCTACTTTGAACCATTTTTCCTTTAAATTAAACAAAAAAAAATTTTTAATGAGAAAAATCTTTTTCTCGTAAAAATTCAAAGCAAAGGCATCTAGATTAAAATATTCCTGAAAATTTTTTTGAACATGTTTGTATGTATTTGATTTTATTTATTTTTATAAAATCAGTTTTAATAAAGATTTGTTAAAATCAATTTAATAAAGTTAAAAAAAATTTATTCACTAAATAGGTAAGTGTAAATCAATGTTTAATTTTTTTAATATTAAGTATTAAATAGAGAATTGAAATTATTTCAAATATTATTTAGAATATCAACTATACTCCTGAAATGAACATTACAACAAAAAAGGAAATGTTATTTTAATGATAGCTGGCTACAAGATAAATGTCCTTATAAATGTCTCAAAAAATGTAATAATTCTCAAGGACAAACTTTCGGTAGGACAGTCTTACAATTGGAATATTTGTCGTATGGCTGGACAGACCATTGGTTTACACACCAACTGTACAACGAAAACGACTTTAATAACTTGGCTGAAATACTGAATCCATATTAAAAGGCTTTAAGCTCTTTGAAAAATCACTGGAAGCGAGAGCCATCCATACTACAGATACCCAGAAGTAATCAATGTGCAGAGCGCGCAATCAAAGTAATGGAGGAAATTTATTCATCGTGCAAAAATAAAGACAAATTGCACCTTCGATTCATTCTGTGCAATAAGCAAGAGCAAGGTCAACGGTCGGAGTCATTGTTGGATTGAAAATTTATTGTATTACATGACTATGACATTCTAAATACATTTCAATACATAGTAGTACTTATGTCAAAATCGATTTTTCAATGGCTGGGTGAACATTTTTGAAAAGATATGCAAATAATAGTTCATTTTGTGCTTTTTTAGGTAAAAGCTCATCAAACTACAGTACAGGAGCATGGGGTTGATAAAAAGTCATAACCCTAATGTATACAGGCTGAAAATGAATCAAACGCATTTAATATTAAAAAGTAGGTGACAAGTATCAGATTAGAATTAGATAAAGATTCGAATGATTAGTCAAAAACGAATAGGTCTTTAAGGGTTTTAGAATATTTTATAAGGTTAAAAAATATTAGCACTTCACGGTCCTTTATTTGCTTCCCAAGGCTCTCCTACTACCCCTAGAGCCAGCTCGGCTCTTTTAATTCCCTCCAATACCACACAGACACGAACAATGTTATTTTTAGATGTTAAATCGTGTTTTGGAGAATTTTGAATGCTTTTTTTTTATTTCGAATTTTGGAATTGATTTTCGGATTTATTTGGATTTGGACATTTTGTTTTGATTTGGAAGTTGTTTAGAAAATTTTTGTCGTTTAAAAAATTTATTAAAATGCGACTTGAAGTTTAAAAAAGGAATGTATGAACGGAATTTGGAATATGACGATTGGAAAAGATCAAAGATTGTTGAACAGAGCGAATTTGTTATTTGCTCACCTTTGTTGCTCTTTGAAGAGATTTATATGATAACCGAAATTAATGATACTTCCAAAATGTTTTATGATATTTCTTGTAAGAATGGATCTAATGGAGCTGAGCATTATGATGTGTTACCTGAAAGCAAAATCGAATTGCTAATTCACGATGGCAGTGATGGATCTGAGTCTGAGATGACAAACAACCAACTGGTTTAAATAATTAAAAAACAAAATATTTCTCATAGAAAAACATGGCTTTGAAATATGTTAACATCACCTTTTTTATTGAATTAATAGAGAAATTCATAAATGGACTTACTAATATCTGTGGAGATGACGAATTCTGAAGAAGAAAAATTCAGCCAAAAAAATACACCTCCTGCTAAGAATGTTGTGCAGCCACTATTATTGATTCTTGATCCAATAAACACAGAATTCACTGGTCGCAGTGAAGGTACCATAATCATAACAGATAGGATTATATCTGATCTATTAAAAAGTAAATCATATTATTAATATACAAATTATAATTCCAATAATAATAATAATAAAGTGATGATTTCTTGGTAGCAGCATTAATTAAATGATAAATAATTAAATGATAATAAAGTCTTTTGCTGGTTTATAAAAATAATCTTTGATAATTGATTAATTTCATTTTATTCAATATATTTGGCAGTAAACGACTTATATTATCAGTTGCTTGTTTACATTTAATTAATGCTGATACCAAGAAATCATCACTTTATACTTATTATTAATATTATGATTATGATTTTACTTATTAAAATTTCCAATAACTGCAATTGGCCTATTGTTTATTTGTGTATGAAAACACCATGAAATAGGTTCATCAATAACGGTTTGTACAAGAATTTTTTTAGTTGAAGATCCCAATGTACCTACTTCAAAAGATCCTACCTGGGGCACTAGTAAATCGGGTTCTGCATTGATATGGTATTCTAAAAGAAATTAGTGCATAAACAATATCACGAAAACCAACACCGCTTTTATAACTATTAAACCTCAAGACAAATTCGTCCAAATACTCAATTCTTTACCGAATTCAAAATTTGATAAATTATAATTATTTTAAAAATATTCTACATTGGAACAGATATAAAAAATCCATATTTTTTTATTTCTAATTATAAAACTATGGAATACGAATCAAATATGGTTTATAGTCACTCAAATCGCGGAAGAAGTCAAATCATCAAAAATAATAAGAGAAAAATCCGAATCATCGGAAGCATCTCCAGAAGAACAAATTAAAGCCAAAATTCAGGAATATTAATTAAATTTTATAATTAAAAAATATTGCATATCAAATTAATTTTTATATATCTCATGGAAAATGACAACAAAAAAATTATTAGAAACACCTAGAACAAGTGAGACCAACAAGTCACACTTTAGGAACATAAGACCAATATTTAATATATATATATATTCAATAGAAAATCTGATAATTCCATTAGATGAGCTTAAAACACTGATAACACCGAAATATGTGAAAAAAGAGTGATGTTGCTAATAGAGACGAAGTAGTGCGAGCAGCTGTATTAAGGATTATAATACTGACTTTTGGAAATGATATATCTTCGGATTGAACTATAGGTCACATAGAACTAGAATATATCGATGAGAAATCCATACCAGATTTTACAAAAATTGTTGCAATTCCAAAGTTTTGAATTCATGTCGAAATAATAGGTGACGATGTTTGAAAAATATTGTATGAATGAATATTTAAACAATGTCTTTGAATTTATTTAATATTGCATTTAACTTAATTATTAAATTAATATATTTATTAATTGGAATGTCAGAAGCACAAACTATAAATGTTTCCATAATGATAATTTTAAGTATAAATAAAAAAATCATATTAATAGGTAAAACTTATATATTAATATTTTAGGGAACACATTATTTGAAATTCTTTATATATATATATATATATATAATATTTAGTATAGAAATATAATAGAAAATAATCAAATTATTACTTTGAAAATCATCCGAATAATCAGAAGGAAAAGGCATTGGAACTGGAGGTGGGGGATGAAGAGATTTCTTAGCGGTAGAAATCGTGCTTAAGGTTACAACATGGTCAACTGGTAAAACAAATTTTATTTCTCCTGCTGAATCCGGCTATTAAAAATTGAAGTTCAAATTTTGAGCGATAGACAGTATTTAACCTGAATAGTTTTTTCAAAATGAAAGATTTTAGAAGGATCGTTTTGAGATAAGTCAGTTCGCCAAAGGAAAAATTGTTTAAAAAGTTTCTACAATGTATTATTTAATCAATTCAACAATTTGTGATAAGTATACTGCTGTGGTTTGATCAAATTTGACAATAATGTTCTGGTCTTTTGAAATAAATGGCGGCAGCGCTGGACGAATGCATACGGAATTATCATGACTCTAAAACGTAAATAAATAATTTTAAAAATATGAAAATTTCATCCTTAAGCATGCTAAATCGAATCTCAAATTTATTAACAGATCCATTCAAGAAATTTTAAGACGAATTAATTTTAAAAATTTGGATTTTTTAAATATATTAAATTCCCTTTTAAGTTTATCAGTGTAAGATAACGAGACGCTTTATATTTATTTATACCAAACTCCAATGATATATACATATAGTATAAGAACAATTCAATAACGTTATTATATAGAAATATATCTACTCATATTGATGTTATTCTTCCCAAGTGCAATGAAATACATTCCTCACTTGAAATTGAAAAAGTGATAGAAAAATTAAACACTGCTCACAAACACGACACACTAAAAATGCATGCAAACTTTCGATATAAATATTTGAGGCAATGATATCATAATTTTATTTTAGACAATTTTTAGAAAAAATAAATAGCATAAAAATCGAGTTTCGTGAAAATGAGATATCATCATAAGATTTATTTTAAAGTTACAAGTAATATAATATTTCCTTAGAATTTCAGATATTTCTGCCAAAGTCCTTCCAATTTTGCGATGGTGACAAGATTATATTATAAGATTTATTATTTTTCCTACAATACCTAATAGTGAAAAAAGAAAGCATAATTTGTAAATTTTATTTTTAAGTTTAAAAATGTCATATTATTCTATAAATGTAGATTAACAACCAAAATTCCTTCGTCACTTTCATAAACTCAACATGTTCTTCCGCAAAAGCAAAAACTTTATTTTGCCTAACTCGAAAGAATATGTGCAATTCTATTTATACATCATTCTCTAAAAATAGATTGGGGAAGACATGCAATTACATCAATGTGTTTTGGATTTAAGATGCAATGGGCGCGGAGTTTTAATTACTTCAATGAAATTTAAAGCCTTGACACTTGCAAAAGAATTAGGTGCTTATGACTTTAGAGCTGGCTGGAATCAGTGCCATAGTTACTGTACCGAAATAGGCTTTCATTACGAGGTGATATCGACTGAACAAAAATTGTTTAATGATTGGATGAAGAAAATCGAATCTTTTAAATTCTTCAAATGATCTATTAAACGATGTTGATATTAAACATATAAATAATTCTGATGAAGTACCTATGTGTTTTGATATGCTTACAATTGATATTATGAAGTCAATAGAGATAAATGACGTCAAAATATGTCAAAATAGCCCATGGGATATATACAGAAATTTAAGGTATCTTAAATTTTTCAATAGTAAACGGGTCTTGCTGCAATAGAATAACACCACTCAACACATATCGCATTTGACTAATGAAAAACTAACAGGGCTCATTACGGTTACATTTTTACTATGCATCACCAGCGTCGTCCGAATGTCTTATTTTTCGATCAAAATCGTATTTTCTATGTGAGTGCATGCATAAAATTTCGAGCACATTTAAATCGAGCGCCAAATTTAAAAAAGCGACTTTACAGGTAAGGAAGTTTACTGCCACCGAATGAAACAGCTGGCAGAAAGATGAGTTAATATCATGTAACACATTGTTTTATATACTTTTAAATAAAAACAATCAGATTGACAGGCAGATCTTATAAATCATTCTGATATATTGGTTTATAAAATCCTTCATTTGTTTTAACATATCTTCATTTGTAAAATATTGAAATAAAATTTAGATAAAAAAACTAAAAAGTATTAAAGCCAGTGCTGACCTATAAAAATTGTAACCAAGAACTCGCTCCTAGTTTGTTAAAAATAAAAAGTGTATATTGATAAATTAATATATTTTGAATGATTTAATAATATAGTTTTTTATTTCACAATAATCTTTAAACTTTTATGCAATATCAATTGTAAATGTAATCAGTTCATAAATAATCAACATAAACAATGAGGGTTAATGAACTGAAAATTAAAAGACGTTGCTACATTTAGAATTAAATGTTAATAATAAATTATATTAAATCCTGAAATAACAAGGGGCTCACAAATAATCAAAAATATTTAACAAAGGGTTCATGCTAGCCCCTATACCTCACCACTGATAAAAGCACTTATCAAAATACAAATGCACATGAAAATTTTAGAAATATAATGAAAAAAACTTTAATTTACCAACTTTATATATGGATATGAAATAGGATTAAGTAATAATAATAACAAACAGTATATGCAGATTTTGCCATATACATATTGAAGTGAATACTTAATCACAATTTCTGAAAGCACTGGCATCTGCACGTTTTTGATCCATTCCTTATTTTGTATAACATATAAGAATGTCACTTCTCCTTTAAAGCCTTTTCGACATCCTATTCTAAACTTCTTCCAGTTTTCCATCTTGTTCGATATAGGTTTATCTGACAAATACGGTAAATGATTCATAATTTCCCAGTTAAATTTTTCTAGTTTCTTTAACGACTTCTGTGATTAACCTCTTGGAAAAGCCTGTGACTAATTTTTCTCGAAAAATCAAATTACGAAACGAGCTGCTCTCGAGCAAATCTATAAATTACACAAGGGGTTAACGTTACTTTTCAAAGACTCAATGAACTTCTTTATATTTGTATTCTATCCTTGGATCTGAAAAATATCAACCAGATATGCAAAGTGTGTGCATAATCCATTCATTATCTCTTACCTTGGAAAAAGATTTCATATCAGTTTGAAGTTCAAAGAATGGTCTCAGTTCATTTCTAAAGTCAAATATTGGATCAATTACATTGCCTTTTGATAGACATCTAGCATCTTTGTGTAAAAGACGAAAAGGAGCGCTTCCATTACTGTCAAATCGATTTCTTGAAAATTCATTGATTAAAACATTTTCCTTTAACATTTTTTATCTGAATTTTTACACTATATTTCCTGGTATTGTAAAACAGTTTTACGATGAAATATTGTATAAGTTGATTTGAAACTTTGAAATTTATTTCTTAATAATTTGTAACAATTCTAATTTATCAAACTATGGTCCAACCCCCCCCTCCTCCAGTTCGGAACAATATTCTAGTTAAAACTTTTGAAAGTGCTCATTTCGATTAGAGAAGAGGACAATTCATTGAATATCAGAAATAAGAACTTGTCAAATGGTTATAAAATATTGAATAATATTGTATGTCTTGTGATGGTCAAAGAGTAATGAAGGTTAAAATAAATATAATAATAATTATAGTTCATATAAATACATAAGTGAGTTTCTTACCATATTTTCAAAAATTATAGTCAAATTTTTCATTTCCGGGTCAATAAGAGTGACATACGATCCTCCTCCAGCAAAATGACCTGATCCTTTTCCAACTGGTGCATACTTCCAACCTGGTTGCGTAAATTGAGTTGTATGAGAGGTAATCCAAATCGTAGCTGGAACGTCATAATTACCAGACCATGGTTCAATTGCAGTCATAAGACCACATCGAGAATATGGTAAATCGTCATAATAAGCTGCAATCAAATTCCATGCAATTGTGCTAAATATTTATTAATATCTTGATGAAGACAAATTGTTACACCTAGTTATGTTTCCATTGACATAGTTTTGATTAAGTATCTGAAAATTCACATGATCAATTTTTAATTTTACTTAACAGAAAACATAACCAATAAAATAGGTTATTTTATTAAAAAATTTTAATAATTATTGGGAACGTATGATTTGTAAAGTTTTGTTGATAAAGTCATTGGACACGAAAATTAATAAATTAATGCACAGGATGCTGTAAATGTGTTCTAAATGTTTTTAATTAGTTTTTGTTGTAAATTGTATATATATATATATATATATATATATATATATATATATATATATATATATATATATATATATATATATATATATATATATATATATATATATATATATATATATATATATATATATATATATATATATATATAGGTATGCAACGTTTAACGGCGCTCCGTTCTTGCAGCAACCATGCGCTGTACAGCTTTTAATTAACAAATTGTTCATGCGGCGTTCAGTTTGAACGCAGCATTCATAACACGCGCTTCGCTCTCCACTTGACCACCAAATATAATAGTGTTACAATTGTGTTAATACACATTTATACTACATATACATACCTTCACTGTATACCCATATAAACATGGTCACCCAAGAGTTATAATGGAAATGTACACGGAGATTAATGTTATTTTTCTTCCTCCTAATATTACATCAATTCTGCAGCCCATGAACCAAGGAGATCTCGACTTTTAAACCGTATTATTTACGCCGAACATTTGGAAAGGCTATTGCTGCACTTAATAGTGATGCCGATCCCAATGAGCCACAAAAAAATAAACTGAAGACCTTCTGGAAATGATTCAATATTTTCGATGCTATAAAGAACATTCGTGATTCGTGGGATGAAGTCAAATTATCAACACTCAAAGGAGTTTTGAAAAAATTCATTCCAACCCTTAGGGATGACTTTGAAGGCTTTGCAGTTGATATGCCTAATGTAATAACAGAAGTGGTGGATATGGCAAGAGAGTTAGAACTTGAAGTTGCTCCTGAAGATGTGACGGAATTACTGGCATCTCACCTTTTCTTTAGCAGATGAAGATTTACTTTTACTCGATGAGCAACCTCAATTATTTATAGAAGCTGAATCTGCTGTTGATGACAATGATGATGAAATTAAGGAAATGTCTATAAAAGATTTAGAGCATTATGTAGGCCTACTGCATACAGTTGTGAAAGGATTAGAATCAAATGTCAATAACTTTGAGAGAAGTTCGAAAGTTGGCAAAAGATTGCTAAACGATATCACATGCTACACTGAAATTCTTCAAGAGAGAAATAGATGAAGCAAACGTCATTGATAGGGCAAGTAATTTGCAAAATAATGCAAAAAAAAGTTTCAGTAAAAAGTTATTTATTTGAATTTTAACGATATTCAATTCTTTTTAAATTTTTCGCACGTAGTCAAAAACAAAAAAACGATCCTCGACAATATTCAATGATTTTTGCGCGAATTCAAATATTTGTAGATCACAGTCGTAAAACTTCTATCGATAGCCACCGTAAGTCAAAAAAGCATACACAACTTGCTTCCATACAAAATCAAATTGGGACTCATACATTTTTACAGCCTAAGAATAAATTAACTAGCATAACTTGTAAATTTTTAACACATATTTTTTATTTTAAAAATTAACATTAATAATATCAATCATTCATAAATGCAAAATTCTCGATTTATAAATGCAAAATTTTCAATTTTAAATGCAAATTATTCCTTGCCCTAGTCATTGACATCTTATTTTAAGTCAGTGCCGCAAATACCCGCACCTTCAAATCCTATTATTCAACAACCATCAACATTAACGCTAGACTCTCCACCAAGCAAGATAAATAGATCCGTTGAAGGGTCAGATGACGAGTCTCAACTATCTCCTTCAATGATATTAATAAATATATTATTTTTAATTTATTTATGCTTCATTATGTATTTTATTTTTAAATTGAAACTGATAGTTTTAGCCTAGCGCTATTGCGCAAATAATAAATGATAGTGTAAACAACTTTTAAGATGTTTATATGTTGTAGCGAGTGAAAATAAGCAAGTGACTCACATTGCGAGGGATGTCTGGAATTTTATCCGCCGTAATATCGATGTTTTTTATGATATTAAATCGATATATTTACTGATTCATAGTCAAGTTTTTTAATAAATACAATGTCAATTGAAAAGAAATTGATAAAATTAATAAAAGTTCTTATAATATTATATATAATAAATACGTTTAGTCCGAACCATTTAATAAAATTTAGCAAATCACGACTTGACCAAAAACGTATGTAATTAAATTTTTACTAACTCTCGCCCAACAACCAGCACCCGTTTCAATATTCGAGGTGGAGAAATCTTCAGATGACCAAAGGGGTTTTCCAGATATTTTCGCCGTATCAGACGAAGTTGTGCCAGGATAATGACAACTAGCAAATGATTTTATCAAAATAATACCATAGCTTGTATGTACCCAATAGCATAAATACATTTCGATAATTCTGAATCTTTTATAATATCCGATGCTATTTCCCATTTAATATCAGCTCCAATAATTTTAACATTGGTAAATCCTTCTTTATCAAGAGTTTTTCTAAGAGTCTTTATATAAACGATATCGTATCGCTGTTCATTCCATAGCTGAAATCAAATTATTTAATTAGATTAATATATAATAATAATAATTATAATAATAATAATAATAAAAATAATAATAATAATAATAATTATAATAATAATAATAATAATAATAATAATAATAATAATAATAATAATAATAATAATAATAATAATAATAATAATAATAATAATAATAATAATAATAATAATAAAATAAACAGTACAAGCTTTGTGATACCCAGTGCAAATCCCAATAGTAGACTAGTTTCGAGCTTTTGGCTCTCATCAGTACTATGCAGGAGACGCAAAGATTTCTCTTCGCGCCAGGTAAGTATACAATATATAAGTATGATTCAACTTTATTGCATACTTTCCCCGGTACACTGGAAATCACATCGCTTGCAAATTAGCTTGGTCACAGAATTTGCTTGGTTTACAGAGAAATCTTTGCGTCTCCTGCACATCCGACAAAAACAATTTTACACCATTACTTTATAAAATAATTATAATAATAATAATATTAATAATAATAATAATAATAATAATAATAATAATAATAATAATAATAATAATAATAATAATAATAATAATAATAATAATAATTATAATAATAATAATAATAATAATAATAATAATAATAATAATTATAATAATAATAATAATAATAATAATAATAATAATAATAATAATAATAATAATAATAAAAATAATAATAATAATAATAATAATAATAATTATAATAATAATAATAATAATAATAATAATAATAATAATAATTATAATAATAATAATAATAATAATAATAATAATAATAATAATAATAATAATAATAATAATAATAATAATAATAATAATAATAAAATAAACAGTACAAGCTTTGTGATACCCAGTGCAAATCCCAATAGTAGACTAGTTTCGAGCTTTTGGCTCTCATCAGTACTATGCAGGAGACGCAAAGATTTCTCTTCGCGCCAGGTAAGTATACAATATATAAGTATGATTCAACTTTATTGCATACTTTCCCCGGTACACTGGAAATCACATCGCTTGCAAATTAGCTTGGTCACAGAATTTGCTTGGTTTACAGAGAAATCTTTGCGTCTCCTGCACATCCGACAAAAACAATTTTACACCATTACTTTATAAAATAATTATAATAATAATAATATTAATAATAATAATAATAATAATAATAATAATAATAATAATAATAATAATAATAATAATAATAATTATAATAATAATAATAATAATAATAATAATAATAATAATAATAATAATAATAATAATAATAATTATAATAATAATAATAATAATAATAATAATAATAATAATAATAATAATAATAATAATAATAATAATAATAAAAATAATAATAATAATAATAATAATAATAATAATAATAATTATAATAATAATAATAATAATAATAATAATAATAATAATAATAATAATAATAATAATAATAATAATTATAATAATAATAATAATAATAATAATAATAATAATAATAATAATAATAATAATAATAATAATAATAATAATAATAATAATAATAATAATAATAAAATAAACAGTACAAGCTTTGTGATACCCAGTGCAAATCCCAATAGTAGACTAGTTTCGAGCTTTTGGCTCTCATCAGTACTATGCAGGAGACGCAAAGATTTCTCTTCGCGCCAGGTAAGTATACAATATATAAGTATGATTCAACTTTATTGCATACTTTCCCCGGTACACTGGAAATCACATCGCTTGCAAATTAGCTTGGTCACAGAATTTGCTTGGTTTACAGAGAAATCTTTGCGTCTCCTGCACATCCGACAAAAACAATTTTACACCATTAATTTATAAAATAATTATAATAATAATAATAATAATAATAATAATAATAATAATAATAATAATAATAATAATAATAATAATAATAAAATAATAATAATAATTAATAACTTACACCAATATATTGAAATTCGACATTGTAAGTGTTTCGACCGCATTTTAACCAATTAATAGTATAATTAGCTAGTGTATTTGGTGATTGATAAGGATTTCCCGTAAAATTACCAACCCATCCAGGAAAAGCCCAAGCTAAACCATAAAGAAGAATAGACGGATTTCTCTAAATAATATCACATTATATATTTCAATATTATTTATAAATACAAAATACGTGTGCACGTAATAAATGTACTTTCATTTAGCTGTCCATTTTCAGAAAATGATGCATTAATGTATAATTAATGTAAATTAAATACGTTAATGCTTTGGTTCTCAAAACGTGTTCCGTAGAACACTGGTGTTCCGCGAAAAAATCAAAAGTACAATTCAATTAAAAATTGTTTGAAAATAAAAATCAGTTCAATGTAAAATTTACACCTACTGATCGGCTTTGTATGAAAAATTCATAGACCGTTTATTTTTTAAAGTTTATGCTGTATTTTAGATGTTCCGCCTAAAAATAAATCAGAGTTCGGTGTTCCTCGAATTCAAAATTTGAAAGCCAACCTGTGGTCCGCAGTAAAATATTCCATTGAATAAGAAAATTAAATTAAATTAACATTTTGGGGACAGTTAAAATAACGAGTTAAATTAGATTCTTTCGAAAAGAAGATATTACTATGGCAAACACGTTGGTTTGAATATTATTATTATTATTATTATGATCCTATGACACTCTCAAATCCAGATCTCAGTCGAGAGCTCATTTCTGGCTTTCCATAAAAATGAATACCCTTTGCTGAGTGAAAAAGTAATGAGAATTTTACTTCAATTTTCAACAACATTTTTGTACGAAAAGACTTTCTGTCGTAGCAATTAAAGCTGGGAACCGGTATCAGATGGAAATAACTTGTAATGACGTCACTGCAGCCAACAATCCATGAACGTTTTTCAAAAAAAACAGAAACAAATTCAAAAACAAAATTCGTCGCAGGACAATTCGGCGCGTACAATTAAAAATTGGAACAATATATGGTACTATTGATTTTTTATAAATTAATTGAATATTAAAATATAATAAATTTTAATATTTTAAATTTATTTTTCTAGATTTTTCTTATGTAATGGAATTGCGTTCAAATCGATAAATGTATAAAAATAACAAATAATTACCCATTAAGATTGACTTATTCTTATTTAGTTATGGTATAAATTATAATTATTATATCTAAACTTAAAGCATAACATTTATAACATTTATAGGTTTGCTTGCTTATATACATATACATATAATATTAATAACTCAATAAATGATTTATTTTATTGTTTTCATATGTATTATAAATTTCTGCTCAGAATTGTCCTGCGACGAATTGTTTGGTTACCATGTTTTAGATATTGATTATATCAGAGGCAGTAGGGTAGCCAGGGGGGAGGGGTTAGGGGGTTAAAAACCCCCCATTGGATTTTTCATTTACAAATATTTGTCGACGTCAAGTGCCTAAAAGATCATCCACCTAAATAAGAAAAAAACAATACACTTTTTCCTTTATTTTATTTACTGTAAATGTAATACTGTGACATCTGTCTGTACTCTCAGTACATAGTGATTATTTACTCCAACCCCCCTTCATAAATTCCTCGCTACGCCACTGATCAGAGGTTTTTATGATTTAAATTATTTTTTAAAAATTAATTTATTCAATATATATCATAGAAAATGAAAGTGAGGTAAAAAAGCAGAGTTTTATTGATTTTTAATGAGAAATTTTGACATGACGGTCATCACATAATTTTTGAATTTCGGTCTGATATTTGATAAATTTATTTGCATTTCGTTGTCAAAGTTTCGAATCTTATTTCTTTATATGATTGGAATCTATTAAAAATTTTTAAAAATCTAATTTTCAAGTTTAATTTATTTACGATTTCTTTTTTTCATTCATCTTTTATTTTCATTTAGTTTTTGATTATAGATTAATGTTTTCTATTTCACAAAAATAACACTTGGAGAAAGACATTGCAGAAAATCGTTATTGAATATAAAAATACATTATTGATCTTTGGTCGAATACAAGATAAAGATAAACGAAATCGTAAATATCTTTGGAATTTAAATCTTTGAAATATACTCCTGCAAAATAACTGCTATATTTTTCAAAAACCTTGATAATTTCACTGTTTTTATTTATGCTATTTTTATTACATGAGTGATTCTGTGTGTTGATAACAGATTAGTCCTGAAAATTTTTGGGGTCATATTAGAAAATTTTGTGACTTAAGACTCGTGAGTTAACTTGAAATTTGAACGAGTACATACTTAATTAAACAATATTTTATTTCAAATTCTCTTAAATTGTCGTTTATAAAGATTTTTTTTACTTTTTTAGCTTCTACGATCAATTGCCATTCATATCCTCTATTGCAATTAACCTCCCACTCGTAATGACTATGTGATGCTTCTGTTCCTTCAGTACTTTGCGAATCACCTCCGATTTCCACTTTCAACAGATGCAAAGAGGCACCGAATTGTGGCTGAATATTCGAAAGGCTAATAATCAATTTATATAGAAATTTATGATCAATCGATAATGGACAAAGGTTGAAATATAATATAGTTGTCAATTGTTTAAATGAATATTAAATTTTAAAATACGACAAATCTGACGTCACATGACGTGTACAATATTTAATTATTTCCAAACCGAGTGAAATAACTGTTTAATTTGTAAATTTCAAAGTCGATAAGATCAAAATTAAAATAAAAACTAATCAGATGAAAAATAATTGCTTAATAAAAAAATTTTCAAAAATTTTCAAATTATTCTGCTACTATCTATCATAAATTATATTTATTCTTATAATTATTATTATTATCAATCTCTATTAATTATTAACTATTTATTATTATTATTTATTTATCTTATTATTTTATTATAAATATTATCATTATTAATATTATTTATTAATATTATTATTATTATTATTATTATTATTATTAATCATAATTTAATATAATACACTCATACCTCGCTTTACGGCCTAGATACGTTCCAGGAAAGTTGGCCGCAAAGCGAAACGCCGCATAACGAATCAAATACATTTTGAAACAATTCCATATAAATTTCACACTTTTTTTGGCCATATAACGAAACATTTTAGGCCGTAAATCGAAAAAGTGCCGTAATTAAAGTAGGCCGTTATAGCGAAAAGCCGTATAGCGAGGTATGAGTGTATATTGTTTACCTTATAATGATTTAATTTGTCTAGGTTTGGTTACTATTTTTAGTAACATTTAAACGCAAATTCACCTACACCTATTTGCACGGAAAAAAAGCACATATTTTCAATGACTAAAAACTCCTACACTTAAATTTAATGAATAAAAATTTCTATAATACACGGTGATGTGTACACCAATTATAGGTTATTTGCTATTTGTGATGAAATGCAGTTAATTTATGTTATTGTGTTATAGCCATTTTAGAAAGTAGCCATTTTAGAAAGTAGCCATTTTAGAAAGTAGCCATTTTTAGAATTTTGATTTTAAATAAATATACTATCATTATTCAAGTTCTTAAATATTACTTTGAGTCAACATTTATATTAAAATTTATTTTAGAATTATTTCGATATAATGTAAGTCATATATTTTTAGCTATAAATAATTAAACAAAGTAATCACCAATTACATCTGTTGGGTATTTTTAGCAAGTCGGTACTACTATCTGACTCCTTTGTGTTCTTTTCAAAATAAATAAACGACCCAACACAAAATATTTATTTAACACTGATGCAATTACACTTTTTATTCGTTTTCAGAACTCACGTATCAATTTTCATGTAATGGATGTAATGCCACATACATTGGAAAGATTTCCCGTCATCCCTGCACTCGAGTTCTTAAGCATTGGCAACGAAATGGATTGACCCACATAAGTGATTAATTAGGTAGTGTACAAGTAGAAATATAAGTAGTTCTGATTTTAAGATCTTGTCGAAGAGTTTGAGTAATTATATAATGCCATGTCGAATAGTTCGAATAAATACCGATCCAATAGATATCGATATAACATGCAAAAAATATCAATTTCTAAATTTAATTTGATTTATTTTTTTGGATAGATTTTGAATTTAATAATTTTTTTGGGTAGATTTTAAATTTTAAAAAATTTTTGGGTAATTTTTGAATTTAATTATTTTTTTGGGTAGATTGTAGAATGCCCCTATAAAAATGTTTTTATTTTCAAAAAAAATTTTATTAAAATATTTTTACTTTCAAACAATTTGATTACGATTATTATTTGAATTTTAATTTGTTTGAATATTCTTGTAATATATGATGTCAAACATGCGATTGACCTTTACATCACATGTTGACATATTTATAATAATTATTATATGACATCTTGTTGAAATATCCTTCGTATATTTATTAATTGATTCGTATTGGAATAAATTAGTTGTTGATTTACACTTTATCTTTTACAATTCTTATTTTCATTTAGTTGTTATTAATACGATTACTAGTCTGAAGGAGATTGTTAAAAGGTCGAAATATATAGCAATGTTATATAATATACTTAGTTGGCGATTTTCAATTATAAGAGTATTGATTTTTATATTATAGATGTTTTAATTCCGCTCAAACATATGTAGGAATCCTATAGATCAAGGGTGGGCACGAATGAGGTCCTCGAGAGCCACACAGCTCATCAAAGAGCCGCACTTGTCTACACCTGGTTTATAGTTTATCAAAACTAACATGATAAAGTCTATTTTTAAGTGACTTTGTAATTCTTTCTTTTATAATTTGATAATCAATATTTTATTTTAAACTTTTGATGTTAAAATGATTTGAAAATTGTTTTGTGTTTAAAGATGTGCAAAAACTCTTGTAAATATAACATTTCCCTTAAAACCAGAGGTAAATATTTCTTATATTTTAAATCTCATAATTTTTAACATTTATGAAAATACAATTGCAACAAAAAATTTTTTTTTAAAAATTCAGTTGAAAAAATTTCAAAATAAAAAAATCGAATTCAATTTTCAAATTCAATTATCAAAAATTCAATTATCAATGAGCCGCAGTTTACTCAACGAAGAGCCGCATGCGGCTCTAAGAGCCGCATTTGCCCACCGTTGCTATAGATATTTTGATACAAAATACAAACAATAAAATTAGTTATCAAAGTTCAGAAAGAATAATAATTATTGAATTATTTAATTCTGAATAGAAAATGAAGGTTTACATAATTTATTTCTATAATTTAATTTTGAAAAATTTGTATATTTTTATGGAGTTACCAATCTACAAAATTCCTAATTGAAATTAGATAAAATATAATATAATAAATTTATCAAAATTTGAAGTTATTATTCTCGAACATATTATAAGTTTCTCTTAATAATAATTTATATATCTTATAAATTATAAAGAACTATAACAAATAATTATTTTTGGAAATTACTATATGAAATGATTATCATAAGGTTTTGAAATTTTAATAAAGATTTGATAATAAATGTAAAATAATAAATTATATATATATACATAAATTCATCATACTTTAAATAAATAATCTAAAATCTGACTCTTATATGGATCTTTGTATGTTTGCAATAATTTGCTTGTTGCCTGACTCATATCATTATAATTTTTATAAACATCAAGAATTTACTCCTCCTCCACTAATTGCTCCGATACCATCAAATTGAGGATAATTTATCAAATTATCAATACTATGGCTCACCGATATAATATTTGCAGTAATTAATTTTAAACCAATAAGAATAACAAGGCAATAATTGGAAAGCATCTAAAAATACAAAATCTATAAAAATTAATTGCATTTCACATAAAAATAATATTAAATACGAGTAAAATTAAATTAACTAGATTGTGATAAACATAATAAAAAATATCAAATTAATTAAAAATATTGAATTTATTAAGTTCGGTCAAATTTATGTCCTTCAAATTATTATTTAAAACAAATTCTGATCCAGTAATTTCCTACTGAAGATTGGTCAGAAAACTCTGTAGAGGCCAACAACAAGGAGTTCATTATTTTGATAGCTATACTTTATGAAATTTAGGAATCCAATAGTTGCTGTCGAAAAGTGATTAATATGATATTAAATTTATGAATTTTAGAATAAATATCCGCAAATATACGTGCCACCAAACATGCATAATATGAGTATAACAAAATGTCCTATTTCTGGAAAACGCTCGGCAGATAAGTATCCGAAAAATTTTGGAATACCTATATCTTTATATTTCTGTTTCAATATAGTGTCGCAGAGCAGTTTTATAAACTTCATTTTCAAATTTTCGTCAATATTTTCAATTTCAACGGACATCGGAGAGCAAAAAATATTGAAATGATACTTATAACTTTGAAAATCTGAAAATCTCTTTTCAAAATCTTCTAACAAATTCAGTTGTTTCTCATATTTGTTAAATTTTAATTCAATATGTTTAAGCAAAATAGTTTTATAACTAAAAAAATTAGACAAATTTTGTTTTTTCATTTGTATGTTCCACTGGGATATATTTTGTTTGATTGAATTTATTTGGTCATACAGTGAAGTTATGAGCATGTTTATACCCTGAAGATTAATATTGAGTTGACTGAGATGACAAGTAATGTCATCTGAGAAATCTAAATTTTGTATTCAATTAACTTCTTTCAGTTCAGAACAGTCATAACCTTATGTTTCAATTTCTATAAACAGTACTATTTCGTCCAACAATGTTAAAAATCTTTTTAAAACTTCATGACTCGAAGGCCAACGAACTTTAGTATAATATGCCAAATCTTCGTAATCGGATTCCACATCTTTCAGAAATGTTGTAAATTCCCGAATGTTTAATCCGCGTGCGTGGATAATATTAACAATTTTAGCAACTTTTCATTATCAATTTTGATTACTTTTGAGCATAATATTTCCAATAATGCAATAATGCAATGGAAGTGTTGAAAAGATTTGTTATGGTGTGTTTTAACATAATCTTTTAGTCTACCAACCACACGACGTGGAGCTGCTTTCATAGAAGGGGCCACATAAGTTGTCAAAAATACCAAGTTATTCATTGGAAGATCATATTTCTTAATAGCACATCGAAAGTATCATCACCAATTGTTGTACCATGCATTGGAATTACTTCTAACAGCTATTCAGTTATTGTCGTATTCTCATCACATTCTCGAAGAAAAACGGCTAATTGTGCCAGAACTGTTAAATCAGTACTCTCATCGATTGCAATTGAAAATATCTCAAAATTTAACGCAACTGTATTTCTGGATAAACTCATGTTTTTAAATTTATTTAAGATATCTGGGCATAACTCTTCAGCTACTATTATTAAACATTCACTAATGAATTCGCCTTTCAGTTTTGAAAATTGGAACTTTAATTTAACAGACCATTAAAGCGAAATAGTCGAGCTATTAGGAGTTTATCCAGTAAAACGTCTATAATATAGCCTTACCAGCTAAAAGGAACAGGAATACTGTACCATCCGAAATACTAGTGAGATAAAACTGGCAGTTCCAGTAGAAAAGATATATCAACTCATAATTTGACAGGCAAATTAGTAAAGGGACAATTAATTGTACTTCGTATTGCCCAAGGAACTGTAACTGAAGTAAATTCTATGACAAATAGAGGTAGACAGAATTCCTTAGTTAAAAAAGAAAATTAATTTCAAAAGATTAGAGGAGCATAGAGTCCACCGCTTTACATAATATGACACGGAACATCAAATACGAAGGATTTTAATCAATATGATTTATCGCTAACTCGTATTATGTCATACATTAGTCATTGGGTTTCTTTCATGTATTTGTTAGCCCAAATTAAATAAGTTACGCCATTGAAAGTATACGTTTTAAGTTTTAATATTTACCTCTGCATTTAACAGATAATTTATAAATTATATTAAAGTAACATTTTTTAGTATGGAAATTAAGTCCGTAGTTAGAATTTTTCCAATAGTCATAATAGAAAACGCAACTGGATGACTCAAGCACATATAATAAATTATTTATTACACAATTTCTCCAACGAAATTATATGAAAATAATTTTAATTTCTCGAAATGATTTTATATTCCAAATTTAAAATTAGCTAAAACTAATTTATTCACATCTCTTAGAATTTCAATTAAAATTAATGTATTTATTCAATATAAGAAAAAAATATAAATAAATTTCAAAATGACAAAATTTATTTTACAACATTTCAACGACCTTCAAAAACGCTCACTAAATATAAAAAAATTATAATATAAAATAAATATAATGCACATACGCCTCAATGTTCGTTTTTTAAACAAAATTCTACATCCACATTCACTACATCTGATAATATCTTTTGGCTTCATTTCAATGTCTTTTCTACATTCTATATTAATAGCTAAGAATAAGATGTAATTATTAACTGACCGCCACAAACATAAATTATAGGCTTTTGAACAACTTGTTTTGCTTCAGACGAATTATTCATCTAAAATCAAAGATATTTAAAATTTTCAAGAATAAGTATTAAGTGCACATTTTAAAAATATTTTGAAATAGTTAAAAATTAATTGAACTTTTAAACAAACTTTAATTTCAAAATAAATATTTATCCCTTTTAAATTTCATTTTGAGGCAAAATATAAATAAATTTAAATCTGAATTAATAAAGTTTTATATTTGAATTATTCACTCTATATTTATTTATTTCTGAGTTCAACTAGATCTATTCTTGAAGCGTAGAGTGAACAAAGAATAAAGAAAATTCTTTAACAAAATAAAATACTACGATTAGGAAAATGAAAACATCTTAAAAATAAAAAAACACGATAGTGAAGTTAATTGTAGTGCTATATTGGAAAGAAGGAAACAATCACTCCTACATAATCTGACTTTAATCACATATTCTGCACATGGAGTAACAACTTGAAATATGACCATAAATGAAAGAAATTCTAATCAGAATGTTATCAAATCCAGGTATACTAAGACTATACTAATCTATTCACTAACGATCTGGTAAATATTAGATCATCATATTAGTAAAAGAACGAAACACGTGGATGAAGATATAGATAGGAAAATATTTTCAGTATTATTTACAAAAACTTGAGCAAGGCCCATTAATTTTAAAATAAAATAAGTAGAAATAAGGATGTGGTGGTTAAGGAAGCTAGTAACTTCACAATCCATTTGAACATGTACCACTAAGAAACTAGCATATTATCGAAATAATAACAATGAAAATATTAGTATATTTAACATTGATATGAAAATTGAGTGAGCCTTGTGCAATTGAAACAACATTGATATAAAAATTTCTGAAAAGTTATAATTGATTTAAACACGAAAAGACTAATGAACATAATTGACGCAATATGAATATTAAAAACTGAAGTATGATGCTTCGAAAAGATTACTGTTCCAAAAATGACATAGACGATATTTGATTTAATGTAATTGTATTGGGATATTTAGCTACCTAAATCTAGTGTCTGCCAAACTGTGTGCCGCGGCACAGCAGTGTGACATGAAAAATCCCCGGTGTGCCGTGAAATATTTAAGATAATATTTATTTACAATTGAAAAAATTAGCCAGTAAGCATAAAGATTGGAAAACTACCTTGTATAAGACAAAGTACGTGTGGACGTGTTTGTATCTGAGAGCGATAGCATCTCTCTTTGATAAATGACATGAAGATTTTCTCAAATACACGAACATATTTATTTAATCACAATAATCCTCACTCAAACACACATAGTTTTATGACATCTGACTCCAGGCTAGGATCGGCTCGGTATGCATCTTGAGCCGGCTAGCTCGGCTTTCTCGAGAAGTTTTCGTTTAGGAGTTGCCTTCCGTCGTTTGTCGATCTTAGTTATCTCGGTCGAAACCGGTCTAATTAATAATGACCTTTGTTTTGCTTTCTTGTTTGTTTTCTTTCGTTTGGTTTCTCTTTCTCATTTTTCATTTTTTTTACTTTCGTTTTCTTCTCCGAGTTCTCCTAGGTCGTCCCGTTTGTTATGACGATCTTCTCCTAGGTAATTTACTTATTTATTATAATATTTGCTATTTAGGTATCCTCATCAGTCCTAATAATAATATTACTTATGACACACTTAGAAAAATTTTCAATGTAATCCGTTAGAGTGAACTCTGAAAATTTTAATTTTAAAAATACGACCTTGAAAGGTAATAATAATAATATTGGTGGGTTACAGGTAAGCATACATTTTACCTTGTGCTGATTCCAGCGTAACCAAGATTACAAAAAATATGTTACATCTTAATACCCGTTGAGTGATCAACGTTAGTGATGTATCAAGTGGGTGAGTACTCGCGAAAAGTGAACGCACTATCTGCACTGTAATTGTTGGTCACTCCTTGGGTCCACGGACGGTCGACAGAAGACTTGTGTCCGATTTACTTTGGTTTCCTCAATTGAACTGTCTTTCCAAAACCCACAAACTCTTCAACATACTCATCTGATCGACATAAAAACATATTCATAAAATTAATTTATACAACCATATAGTTATTGGGCTCCTAGTCACAAAATTACCTCACATTTCTGTCATTTCTTATTCGGCCAGTTGCTCCTGCTCGACTAGACGAGTCTCTTCAGTCGGGCTCTACCATCTCGACCTAGGCGCTTTGGCTTAGGATGGTTCGGTTGCGCAGGTGGGTGAACGACCTTCTGATTCTGTTAGGTCTCCAGGGTTCGGACTTGAATCTTTAGTGTGCGGATCTCGATTTTATCC
>CAUHTR010003780.1:0-42812 GCA_959609185.1 Schmidtea polychroa | reverse complement strand
TTGCAGACAAAGCTTTAAGGAACAAGAAACTTGATATCTAACAATCATTATTCAAACCTGATCCAGCGGTGGTCAATTAATCTACTGCACTTCCATCAACAAATTCGATTATCAGTAGTTAACCAGATGCATAAACCAATAACGGAAATAGTATCAATGGTTGATTCAATATTCAAGTAAACCAACTACAAAATGAAAACTATTCAAAATACCAATTCGGACAATGATCAAATCACGTCTTTATTCAAGTATATAAGGTAGATTAGAATGATGTGTTTTCTCCGATTTGGAACCTTACAATTGCTAGATTTTCACAATTATTCTTAGAGATGTTGATGAATGTTAATAAATTTATTTAATTATATTTGTGTTTGTTTTTACTTTTAAATAATAATATCACAAAGACTGCCACTTGAACAGAAATCAAAGGCAATATAACAGCAAACTTTAACAAAGAAATTCTATAAACAAAATCATATTTACATAACAAAAGGATAATAATGTCGCCAGAAAAAGGTAAAATATAAGTATTAATTTTGATTGAAAATATTTAATGAACTTTTTGTTTTATTAATTAGAGGAAGTAACAGGTGTAGAAATTAGAGAAATATGTAGTTTAAAAGTATTGATTCCGACGAAGATTCAGGAATAAATGAAGATTATCAAGTTAATGAAGAAAACTTTAGTGATGTCAAAGAACCTAAACATGAAGAAGTTGAATAACATGAATGTAATGATTTTACAAATTGTATTGATTACATTGTAGAAAATATAATGAAGAAAAAGTGTGGAGATATAGACATGTATTAATCAATAAATATATTTAATTTCTTAGTATTATCCCCTGGATAACATAATAATTATGTGCAATACACGACGTGTTTGAGGGACGCTTTCTAATAATTAAATTATTGCCATGTTAATTTCATTATTAATTTGACTTATCCTTATTTAGTTTACTGTAATACTAACAACGAAATATACTCATTTTGAAATATATCACCCGTTTGATGTTTAAAATAAAATTTTGTATTGCAAACTTGTACTTATTGTCAGATTAACATATAGAGCGAAGAAAATTTTCAAAAAATAATCATGATTTTAAATTACAGGTTTAATTTAAATATTTTGTTGAATAAATTAATTTTAAAAATATCACTAAGCTAATTGAACTTATATTTAGAAAATTTTCATTAAAAAATGATAAAATTTGTTGAAATATTATTATATTAATAATTAAATTTTTTAAAATTCTTACATGATTATTATTTTAATTAAAAAAATTAAATTTTTAACAACCCATCAAGCATTTTAATATTTTTTTAAATCTTTAGCAATAAATAATTACGCATTATTTAAATATATTTTTTTTAAAATAAAATAAAATAAAATTCTAATTAATATATAGAAAATGATTTATTATTTTAATATTATTTAAATAAATTATATAGAAATGAAATTTTGAATTAATATTGGAATAATTTGAAATTATCCAAGTCATGCAAGATGAATTTCTTAGGATTCGGTTGTAATCATTTTGATTAATTATACTTTCCATTTCAATAGTTAATGTTTATAATTTTTAAATTGATGTTTGTTTAAATAAATGTATCATACATTTGGTGATTCTAAAAACAGAATGGAATTTTTTGACACTCGAATGCTTGATTTTTTTATTTTAAAACATTTATCTGGTATGTACAGGTATATAGAAATCCTGGTGTTATCTTATATAATCACGGAGGTTTTACAAATTATATACGCTATTAATTAAACAACTGAAAATTAATTTTACATACAATTTAATACAGTGGTGGCCAACCCAAATCAATCGAAGGGCCAAATTTTCGGAAAAATACTATCACGGGCCACAATAAATTCATTTAAATAAATATAACTCGTTTTTACGATTCAAGTAAACTTAGAATCAACTTTTTAAATTAAAAACATGCTTTAATAACATGATTTAATACAATGACTGCTATGGGAATTTAATACAACTCGTATATACAGCGGCCTTGGGCGCCGTGTAAGTTACATATAAGTATATGGAATATTTGGGTTTGAAGGTGTGAAGAAGTGTGACTCCGCAACAATTTTACCAATTTTTGATGTGACCGCAACAGCAACACAATGCATCTGAAGCTTAATTATTTTATTAAAAAGAGAGTTTGAAGACTATAAATCAGTAATATATCGATGTTTATTGATACTGAAATTCACTTGAAAAAGGCAGTGCCGAAAATTCGTGAGTATGAACAAACATCGATATACTACTGATTTATAGTCTTCAAACTCTCTTTTTAATAAATTCCAATGTAAAAAATAATCAGTGGTGAAATTAGAAGAAAAAAGAAGTTCTTATAATACTTAATTATTTTATCCATAAAACATTTCACCTTGAAATTTATAATAGAGTTAATTTTATTTTTTAATTGTAAATATTTTATAAATATTTTAATTAAAGCTTGATAACATGTCGATTAATTATTTGTGGTTTTTGAACCAAATAATAATGATTCAGAAATAAAATTTACTTATTATAAAGTTTCAAAGTGATATTCATTGTGATTTCTAATGGCAAAAAAATATTGTTGAGTTTGTTTAACTTTCTTTGATACCATATAAAAAATCAGATTTATAAAAATCAGACAAACATGTTTCTGTATAATTCATATTTAGATTCTTTTCCCAAAAAATTGGGAAATTTTATTTTTTTTACATTTTAACCCACCCCCCCTCTTTCGTTTTCTTTCATCCGATGAATGTATCTTTCTTAAAAATATATTTTCTGTTGACTAAAAAATGCACTTTATAATTTGTTTTACTAATAAACATATTTTTATTTTCTACTTTATCGTTTAAAATTTAATTAATCTCCTCACAAACTTTTGACAGATGTCAAAATCTCAAATTTTATTTACTTACTGTAGACTTTGATAAAGAAAAAAAAAATTTATAATTTTTTTACAAAAGAATTAATTAAATAAAAGCCAATAGTTTTATTTTTATTGTAATTTTTTTCTCCAACTTGATGTCTTTTTTGTGGTTTATTTGTTTTACTGTTACAATAACTGAAGGCAAAATATTTGACAAAAATAAAAACTTTACACATAAACATTTGAATCTCAACTACTGAAAGAGAAAAGATAAAAAAAAGAAAATAATTGAAGAATAATTATAAAATTAACTCCTGGGTTCCGGAAATTGACTTAATTTTCTTTTTTGTTTGATCTGATGTAATTTATAGAGAAAGTCCGTTAAGCCAAGGACAAGGGATAACATAATTCCAAAAAAGAGAATATAGAACACTCCAGATAAATTGGCCAACGCTAGAGGCTTGGAGGCACTTCCACCAGACTCGACAATACATTCACCTTTTTTAATCCACCATTTGGTGTATAGTTTTGCAAGGGTTTGTTTTTCTCTTAGTTGTAGAATTGCATCGGTTATTTGTTCTTTCATATCTAGCATTTTGTTGTCATTTGATCGAGTAGCCACCGCGTAAGCCTTACTACCAAAAACACTGCCGACCATCATAGTGTCGCAAGGGTGTTTGTTATTTTTATATTCATTCATTTTTGATTCCAGAATAAATACATATTTACCTTGTTCTTCACGTACCCGTGTAACGCCTTCATCTATTGTTTTCGTATAAACCGATGGATCCTTTTGCATAATCTCGTATACTTTATTATATGGATAAAATGTAGAAGTGGCGAAATATTCTTTCGTTGACCCAGCATCAAGGGTACCGACCTTAATTCCAAGATCCTTTTTCTCTACGAGATCGTGAATCTTTGTAATAGGAGAAATAAGATTTGCTACTGATAAAAATGCTGCTAGATTAGCAGTATAATATGCAATATGAACTAATGAAAACATCCACCAAATACTGGCTAAAATTCTAGCTCCCGGTGACTTGGGAAATATTTCTGCTCCTTGTCTCACTACTGCCGCAAAACTAAACCAAAAGCTATTTCCCATATTAAATGCTTCATCCCGTTTCCATTCATATGGACTGATGTTGGCTATTACTCGCAATCCGATTGCAATAAACAAACAAGCACTTCCGGTACAAATCCAAACGTTGTCTGAGATAGGTTTCATGAAACTAAAAACTCCCGGCTTAGTTTCAACTGGTTTTTTCATAATTAATGACAACCCAAATGTCATAAATGGCTCGGTAAACGCTATAAACTTTGCACGACTCGAGCTAACTGTTAAAGGTGCAATTACAATGTCTGCGTCTCCTCTAATTAGTTCTCCAACCATTCCATTCCAAGTATCGTTTTCTTTGACATAGGCTCCATATAAATTGTCCTTCACTAGATGTATTTCATAGCTCTGATTAATCATTCCAAATATTTCTTCCGCAAGATCAATGCAATAACCTTCAAGGTTCTTTTTCCCAGATTGAGAGTTTTTCGAAGAATCCGACGCTGGCATAACGAATGGATTCGCTAGAATTGTCACAACCCTTATAACATGTGACCGATTTTTTACATGAATGTTTTCTTCATTTGGATTTTTTTCGTTGTTTACCATTATATCCCAAGTTTCGTCTGGATTTGATTTTGCAATAATTTCTCCTCCGCCTTGACCATTAAACTTTGTCAAGATAATTGTTGCATTCTTTCGGACACAGGTTTTATTGTCAAACATAATAGATCCGGTCTGTCCTACTGTATTAATAGATTTTATATAGTCGATTAAATCCTTTCCATCATTGATTTTCACTTTAACAGATGTGTTAAAGAACGTAGAAAAACTTGTGCAATCGATTCCGTTATTTGGTGCCGAGGGGTTTCGGAATCGGTTATTATTGAAAAGGCTTTGGAGAACTCTAAAGGCGTCTAAAATGAATGCTACACTGGACAATTCTTCATCGCCTAACAGTCGAGTCCATTGAGTAATGAAGCCTCTGGTCTCTTGATGCAAATAATCCAGAATGTGAAATCCGGTAATGTTGACTCGGCTTGATTTGTAAGAACTTAATGGAAGCTGCATTATACGAAAGTTAACCATTAAGTAATGGTATTCCTGGCGTAACATACCTAATAATTTCAAACAACGTAATAATTCTTCAACCTCACTCCTACCATCTAAATCAACGACAATTTTTCTCTCATTCATTTTTGATATCTTTTGATCTAATATCCTCAAAGTATGAAATATTCCTTTTTCATCGGGAGGTAAATAAATCGGGGTTACATCTAACAAATCCTCCGACGTCTCATGGCCGTATAATTCATGTAAAACGGTGTTGATTCGATAAAAGCTATATTCCTTTCGATAAATATAAACAAAGTGATTCCATTTCCATTGAACAAGGAAATTTATTAAAGGAACTGTCAGATCGGGCTGAACACTAAAGATCCTGCAAATATCGGAGTTTTGTTTCCCAACAATTGCCGGCAAATTATATAACGGACTCCACGTAATAAAGGGAATATTGAAATGTTTCGTGTAACTTTCAACAATCAAACGGCTCTCTAAATCCAACCGGCCGATAATCGGTTTTTCATTCGACTGGGCAATTCCACAAAGTTCTTTCTGGAAATTTCCGGGATCGGAAGTGTTGACTGCGTATTTTGTGAAATATTGTTTCAAATTCCAATCATTGCCGACATACTCAAGGACTTTGTTGAATTCAAACGACTCATTTGACCAGAGTAGCGCAAATCGACAGTCGTAGAGTTGAGAAAGACCGAGAAAAATCGCCCAATTTATAAGAGGCTTTCGTAGAACCATGAAAAGAGAGAGAACTTAGAGTGAAGAAACAAGCCACCAATTGTGACAATATATAAATATTTGTAAGAATTTCATGTAAACCAATTAACGTCGACCAGTCGTATGTTAAATTTGAACTACCAATTAAATGAGTTTTTCTTTTATAGTTTTAGTTGGTTATTGTATCTGCTTTGTAATATTAAAAAGCCAGTCTAAGTAGAAGCCCCGGCATTTAGAGTTTCAATGAATGGGAGATATGAACACATACCCACAGACGAGGGAGACTTCCCCAACTAAGGAACACACCGAATGAGAATTCCTAAATTCCCCAAAGCATGCATTAGCTTCATTATAAGTTCAATTCATTGCAAGCTCTTTTGTGTGAGAATGAATACGACTGAATTATTGCATACATTTAGTAGGGGTTTTTAATATTATATCTATAAAATAATAAAATATTTTCAGTCGATTTAATTTTTTTTCCCACAAAATTTTGTTCAACAGTTAATTTACAGCAAACAAATCACTGAATTTTGACGAAATGGACTTTTGGGAAATTTGGAAATAAATTTTTTTTATATATTTTATTTATTTAATATTTATTGTGATTATTATTATTAAATTTTAAAATGTATTTTAAGGTAATTAGAATTAATATTATTATGATGCTTATATAATACAAATTTAATTTAATTATTATAATTATTACTGCAATAATTAAAACAATTAACAATTTCGGACATAATATAATATTTATTTATTTTATTTTATTATTAATAAATATATACATATAATATTAAAAAGTTTTTTTTAAATATTTTTTAATATTTAATATTTTTTATAAAAAATTCGTATATTTTACAAATTTCTGGACATTTGTCATTGATTTTCGGAAAGTTAAATTTGTAAAATATTTATTTGAATAATCATTTATGATGTTTGTTTACTGTGAATTTCGGGGAAATTTTATTATGTAGTTGCAATAATTTTCTCCCTGCTCGTGACTTCGATCAATCTTCCTTCAGTGCATATTTTTTTAATTAAACTATTGTGCACATAATTTTTGTCACTTTGTGTGTAACTTTTATTATAGAGATTTTTGTGTAACTTATAAATATTTCTATTTTATTATTCTTGATAAAATGGTGTTTTGCCATAGCCCGATGATCAAGGCACATATGAGATTTACATTCGGCACATTAAAATTTTGTTTTCTTATCAGTTGTCCAAGAGCAGATTGTAATTTGTAGTCCTTGCATTTCATAATAGATTGATAACTTGTAACCGCACTGACGAATCATTGAATCATTGGAACTTTCATATATCGACGACGTGATGAATGCCTTTACATTAGTATCATCCGACAAAGGACAGAAAACAAAAAAAGTCGCAAAGTTTCAGCTATGTGAAATTTTTCTTGAGAGTATTGGAGGTCTTTAAATGTGGTTGGAGTCTGTCAGACCCCACAAAGTATGCAAACATTAAAATAAATTTTTTATAGAATTAATTTAAAATTTATAAAAGTAAATTTAATAGGAATATAAATTTGAATTTTTAAATTTTATTTCTGTATTTTTTGGGCATGATTAAATGAAATTTATTATCAATGAACGTTTTTCAACAAATACACTCAATGTGTGATAGAAACGTCACCGAATCTTGATATTCCTAAATAACGAAGAATGAAATTTTATTTTGCCTGTCATTTTTGGCATTTTTTCGACTGAACTTCCATCTTTGAATGAGAAATTAAAATCATTAATTTTCAATTGGGATGTTCATGAATAATCCTTTGACTCTATCCGTTGGACACTCTTACTCACTTAATCGGGAAATTCGTTGTTTGAAATCTCTCCTCACTGACAATGCTTATTTATTCTGGGATATTTACCCAATCCATCAATTTTGTACCGGTTCAATCTGACATTATTCTCGTGAACAAAAAGTGAAGAATTACAATATATTTTGACTTCTTTATTTATTAACCTTTTTATTTTTATAAAATCGATTTAAACTCAAATAAAAACCTTAATATATATGAATATCAATAGTTTAATAATAATTTAATAGTTTTTTTAATTACATAAATAAATCATTATTATTACTATTAATAATAATAATAATAATAATAATAATAATAATAATAATAATAATAATAATAATAATAATAATAATAATAATAATAATAATAATAATAATAATAATAATAATAATAATAATAATAATAATAATAATAATAATAATAATAATAATAATAAAAATAATAATAATAATAATAATAAAAATAATAATAATAATAAAAATAATAATAATAATAATGATAATAATAATAATAATATTAATAATAATAATAATAATTGTGAGGCGTTTTGTAATTTGTATTTAAATAATGGTATGATGTTGTGCATGTTTGATTGTATGTTGAAATCCTTACTTATACATTAATTATTATTTTTAGAAACTCCTCAAACAAATTAACGTTATAATTTGTTTTAATAATATTTGTGTTTTTGTTATGGATTCTATTAATACCCGTAGCTCTGTGGCTAATAATAATAATAATAATAATAATAATAATAATAATAATAATAATAATAATAATAATAATAATAATAATAATAATAATAATATTAATAATAATAATAATAATAATAATAATAATAATAATAATAATAATAATAATAATAATAATAATTATTATTATTATTATTATTATTATTAATATTATTATAATAATAATCTATAGAAAGATGATATTTTGGTAGCAGCACAAATTAAATGTTAAACAAGTAAATTAAACAAGTAAACAAATAGGCCTTTGATGCAAAATGTATATATTATTATATATTATATTTAATATTTTTTTTCAGCGAAGGCTTGTTCAAAAGCCTAGATGGGTCATTTAAATGCAATGATGACTCGTTATTTTGAATTAACAAAAGTCCTGCTCATTTAAATAAAGTCAAAAGTTCGGATATGCGAATATTTCTCAAAGGACAACATTACCGAGCGATTAAAACAAAAATAATCCGATCCTAGTTGTTCATCAATGAGATTATTAACAGTCTAATTTCTGTACTTTAAAACTTTAAAAAATTACAAGTTTGTATTTTATTTTTACATGATCAAGTATTGTTGGGTTAAACTTGCATAGATTGGCACATAGTTTGCGTAATAATTTCACATTTTATTCATATAAGACAAAAGTGTTTCACAAATATTTTTATTATTTTATAATTATTTTTTGTTTTTTAGAAGTTACATCTTTTAGCATCTTATTTGATTTGGATGCCATCTTTTAATTTAAAATGTTCTTGAAAATAGGAGTATGACGACTCCTTTTCAAAAGAAACCAGCAAAGCAGAATCGCGTAAAGAAAAAATCACTGGAAAAAGGCAGTGCTGAAAAATCGTGAATATCAAAAAAAACATCGTTTCTCATTCATAGTCAGTTTTTTAATAAATACAATATCAATTGAAATGAAATCAGAGGTGAAAATCGAAAGAAGTTCTTATAAAAATATATATTGAAAGATGTTTTACAATTTTTTTCAAAAAACCAAAATAATATTGTTTAAATGTTTTTTAGACACTTGATAACAGTAAAATAGAAACCGGTAATAAAACCGGTAGCCAGAAGAAAATCAATAAAAACAGACAATTACATAAAAGGTCATTCTTAATTATTAAGTACAAGTAAAAAAGCAAAACAAAAGCAAAAAAAATTCAGATTAAAATAAAATGTTGAGAATCAGGAACAGTTGGAAGAAACTTGCGTATTGTGGTCAGTAGTCATGTTTTTAGAGTATTTTATTGCTGTATTATTCTTCCCGGAGGGTTGTAATAAGTATTTGAAACATTTGAGGTGTGTTGGAAATTGGTATTGTTGAATTCGTTTTTAATCAATTGTGATAATCAATAAACTTTTACGTCGTTTGGATTTGTCATTGTCGTTAATTAATAATACGTTCGGAGTCAGATAAATAGTTGACAGTTAATAATCACCGACCAACGACCATATACCCAACAAATCTCAGAAAGCCGTTTGATAAATAAAATTTTATATTTAAAATGTCAATTTATTTCTTGATATAATAATATAATTTTAAAATGGTTACTTAGTTATTTGTTATTAAAACAAATGTTATTTAAACATGTTACATAAAAACTTGTTCAATCGTTTTAAATAATTATTTAAAATATAATTGCTAAAAAAACAGGAATATATTTATATTTAAATTATTTTATTTTAATTTTGTTTTAATTTTTATAAATTTTTCATCAGTGTTTAAGGATTTTCTTTTAATTAATTTAAACAAAGTAAAAGGATTATTTTTGAAATAATAATTCTTTAAGGAATATGGACAAGACAGAAATTATCTGGTAAAATTAACATTTCCTTCTTCATGACAGAATTGAATATATCTTGATTATTCAAACCATTACCGAGCACTGAAACGAGAAAATTAGACCGTGACCTGAATAATCACATAGGAAAATGATGAGGAGAATTGAAAATTTTCAAATAAAAAACATCAGTCCACTGATCACGTAGATAAAATTTGGAAGGGGGGGGGGCAATGAGAATTGCAAATGACGTTATTGATTTATCAATTAATTCCAAGAGCTTCGACATTTTTTTTCAAATCTTCAGTTAAAACAAAAATATTTTTAATTATTTCTTATAAAAAAGTAAAAATTTGATTTAATAAAACAAAACTTTTTCTAATAACCCGATATTATTATCATTTTATTAATTAGCCGCCGTAAAATGGTTGTACTGTGACCTTGAAATAATAATAATTAACCTTTACATTTAAACACTCGATAATACATAATTTCATGCTTTATAAAATTGCGAAACTTAATTCTTAAACTAGGGTAGACTTTGGTTTTATTTTAATAATTATAACAAACGATGTAGTAAACAATGAGACATTTTTTGAAAACAAAGTTCGAAGCATTATCGGATATTGAAGATATGGTTAGTGAATATGAGTACAATTTTATGTTGCTAAAAGTGAGAATCAGGACAGCCAGGAAAACGAATTGAGCTATATGAAAAGAAATTAAAAGATTAGAACTTGGAGGTCTGTTTAAGAAAGATTGCTAATAGGTTTGGTGGGTACTTATGATGACTCATTTTTTGGAATATTTCATTGTAGTTTAGGAACCCTTTAGATTTGTCACGGTTGATTATTTAAGAAATTCTTTTTAACCCTTTCAACTCTTGAATTTTTTGTTGACATACCTGCAACTACATATTTACAATTTCAAGCAAACATGGTAGATTTAAATGCGCATTCAAAACACTAGATATATTAGTAAATTAATTTATTTAAACAGAAATAACAACAATTATAGATTATAAATATTAGCACCATATAGTCGCTGATTGAGTTACAAAGGAATCTATCATGTTGATATATTAGTCAGCATTAATTGCCTAGGTAGACAAGCTGATCTACAAATGACATATATAAGAAGTCTACTGTCTACAATTGGCTAATATAAATCAAAAAAATCCTTTTATTTTAATTCAATTGTTTAATTTTCCCCAAATTTATTAATTGGAAATTATTCAGATATCAAATTATAAATTGTCGAATGTCACGAATTTATGTCGAATATTATATAAGAAATGTAAATAAAAAACATTTTACAAAAATTCAAGATTTTATTTTAAAATGTAAAATTTATTATTCTAATACCTAAACACCAATAAATTGTTCGAGGTTCTCATTTTACAAATTATTAACCCATCTTTACCATGAACCACATTTGGGAATCACTTCATTATATATTGTTAGTAACATTTATTTGACAAATGTCATGTATGTCAGAGGTATAAAATAATTTTTACATACATTCTACTTTTATCAATGAAAATTCTCCGTGACCTACTTTTCCTAAAATGTCTCGTAAGTTTTTACTTAAAATTACTTAAATATACTAAAATGTATTTAGATTATTAGCAATCGATTAAAAATCATCACGTGATCAATGTTATTAATGTACTCCAATTATAATTGTACTCCAACATGTGTGTATTAGTTTTCTTTCATTTTGTGAATATTTGATGAATATATTGATTGTTGAATTTGAATTTGAAAAGATTTTAAATTCAAAAATTAAATATTTTAATAAATTAAATAAATAAAAGATAGAAAAAAAAGATAAAAAAAGACTGTTCAGATATGAATATTGATTAATTAAAAATCTATTTTATTATTTTGGAAATCGATATTTCATAAATTTTGAAATTTAATCTGCCATTCATAAAAATAGCAATGATGTAATTATAAGAAAGCGCTAATCATTCTTTTCACTATGTATTTCGACAGTTTTCTTGTCATCATCAGGTAACAAATAATAACTATATAAATTATATAAAAATATTTGTTTAATACAAACCTTTAAATCTGATAAAATCTAGGTTAATTATTAAATTAATGGTGTAAAAAGTTTTTTACAGATGTCTAACATTTGAATAATATAAACAGTACAAGCTTTGTGATACCAAGTGCAAATTTCAATAGTAGGCTAGTTTTGAGATTTTGGCTCTCATCGGTACTATGCAGGAGACGCGAAGATTTCTCTTCGCACCAGGTAAGTATACAATATTGCTGATTCAGCTTTATTGCATACTTTATCTGGTACACTGGAAATCACATCACTTGTTTTATAAGGCTTCTTTATAAAAAAACATTCTCAAACATTTTCAATTCAAAATTCACGATATTTCAAAATATTTCAAATTAATAATACTTGAATTACATAAAAATTCATATCTCTACAATATTTCAACTGATAGAGAGGAAGAGGCTCAATCAGCAGTTTTGTTTTATTGCGTAAAATTAAACAAAAACATTATAAAATTTTCTCGACTTTCAGACTGTTCAAATACGAATATTGATTAATTAAAAATCGATTTTATTATTTTGGAAATCGATATTTCATAAATTTTGAAATTTAATCTGCCATTCATAAATAAACAAAATTGATTTTTCTCAGCCAATTATTTCATAATAAAAAAACAAATGTAAGTTTTTACCAATAAATATTAAATATTTTAAATAAATTTTAAAAAGTTAATTTAATTTTAAAAATAATTAAATTAAATATTCATAAATTAAATAATAAATAACAATTGATAAAAATAACTTCAGGCCTTTTAAAATTTTATTTTTATTTTTTTAACTTTTATTACATACAATTGCAAATGTCGATAATTATTCTCTTGAATTAATTTAATACTAAATATGTTTTTAAATAATGTTAAATATAACTATTTTATAAATCTTTTCATCAATATTTACGTTAAATTATATGTAATATTTTTAAAAATTATTTCTGATTTTTGCTACATTTACAAAATAAATTTTAAAATTTAAATTTTCTTAGCTAAAATTGGGCATGTTTTTGTATTTTGCTTTAAAATAATGAGAATTCTTACATTGAAATTCTCAATTAATAATGATATAATTAAAAATTAATTTTATATTAATACAATGGATTATAATTTTTATGCATTTTTATTTTCAACCATAAAATTGAACGGAAAGCTACCTTTAACTTTTAATTTATAAAATAATGGTGTAAAATATTTTTATACACCATATTTTACTTTATTAATTAATCAAATGCACTTGTAAACAATTTCTGTGCATCGACTAATTTTTTAGTTCGCAAAGGGGAATATGATTTTTTGTACGTCATGTTTACAAGCTTACAGATGTGATTTTCAGTGTACCAGGAAAAGTATGCAATAAAGTTGAATCATCAATATTGTATACTTACCTGGCGCGAAGAGAAATCTTCGCGTCTCCTGCATAGTACTGATGAGAGCCAAAACTTCGAAACTATTGGGATTTGCACTGGATATCACAAAGCTTGTGCTGTTTATATTATTATTATTATTATTATTATTATTATTATTATTATTATTATTATTATTATTATTATTATTATTATTATTATTATTATTATTATTATTATTATTATTATTATTATTATTATAATTATTATTATTATTGTTAGACGCAATTAAATTCAAATCTTCTTCAAGCATTTATTTTTATAACAACTTCAAAATTGTGCCGTTTACTAGCGTATTTAAACACCGAGGCGTGATAATTATTAATATTAATGTAATTACTGGTCATACATTTAATTGATTTAATTTAATATAATTTAATATAATATGATATAATTTAATATAGAATTTAAATATAAAAATTTAACAGAAATAATTATTTCTACTAACTGATCTCACTTCTACCATTTAACCATAATAATTTTATATAGAGGTTTACTAACTCCTTACAATTATTATTATTATTATTATTATTCAAATATTCTTTATTTTATTTTTAAATATAAATTGTAAGTAGTGTCATTTATTTCAATACGGGAATTCAATATTTGAAATCGAGTTTGTTTAAACAAACCTTAACAAACACAAATCCTTTTATAGTTGTCTTAATTACAATATTTATTTAAGTTACTTGAATTTAAAATAATCAAAACATAAATGTAAACGCTACATTTGTAAATTAAATGAAATTAAATTGATTAAAACAAACAAAAAATTAAATGAAATTTTCTTGTGATTTTAAAACCTGATCTTATATGGTTTCATGTCGAATTGCCAAAAGGTAATAATTATAATCCGATATTTCCCTATAAAATACCTAATAATAAAATTCATTTTCTACAAAATAAAATGCGATGAAATATTTCTACAACAAATAATGAAAATGAAAAAAATTGTCGAGAGTCGTTAAAATTTGAAACTGCGATTAATTGGGAAGTGATTTATAAAGCCATCTCTTTGCTACTAATGAAACGCAACGCTTTTGTGAATATTTTATGTCCGTATTATTCTCAATCCGACGTCAACAATTCCTCATTCCCATTAACAATGATCAGTTGATGGTAAATTAAATGTGAAAAGCGAGTAATTAAAATAATAATATTTCGTTTGTTTCCTCCTTAATTATGATACATTTTATTATAATTTTATAAATAATTAATGATAATATTGTTTACGATAATCACATAATAAACAAATTTGATCTATGCCATGCACGACTTGGATTTGCAGGAGGTTTCTCTGATTTCGAGATTTTTTGTTTAACTGAATTATTATTAATATATTACTTTTTTATATTAATAAATGACTAATATTATTGCAAAAATTATAACAAATAATCCTAATTGTTGGAATTATTTGCCCTGCCAGTGCTAGAGAACTAAGGGTAGTTCATCAAGGAAATTGTTCTTTTTAATTCTGAAATCACTTAAGAACCTTAAAATAGTGTAACATTAAAACAAAATTCATANTTTTGACGAACCCAGGAGAAAAAGGTTGAATAGATAAAGACAAAGTGAGTATTATCTGCTTGAAATGTAAGCGTCTCAGAGTCATTCATGATCATCTTCTTTTCATTATAATCCATTTATACCAGTCGATTCCAGAAAATCCAATTTAATTTCCAATTAACAAAGAAAAAACTCTAAATCTCCAATCACAATCGATATTATTTAATTCAAATTCCTAATAAATTCAATAAATCAAAAAGAAAAATTCGAAATATCACGAATTGAAACAAACTTAAAGTTAAAGAAGTCGATTTTCTAATTCAAACACAGAATTGTAGAATAATCCAAAAAACAGAATTCAATATAAAATAGGCATGCGCACACAAACGCGAAAAGAATCACAAATATTATTGAAGCGCGCACACAAACGCGAGCACTTAATTAAAAAACATGAAAAGGCACAATCGGCCAAAACAGAATATTTAATTAATTAAATTAATTAATTTAATTTTTAAATATATACTTAATGTGGGCATATATTTATACGATTGTTTACTATAATAATGTTTAGATAGAAATTAAAATTTTCAATCTCTTCAAACTTTTCGTTATCAACGTCATTTCTCTGCAAGTTAATTAAAATTTTCAAATTTCACCGTAAGGACCCCCCCTATAAAAATACATTAATGTATTAAAAGAAATAACAATGAAAGAAATATTTAAATGACGTTACAAATATGAAGTATATTGTCATAAATGAATTAGTGACATCAAATTCTTGAATGCAAACTTGGAGGAGTTTAATGGTTTATAACGATAGAATAATTTATTCTTTCATGCTTATGAAGTTCCATATTTTCTTTCTCCAAATCTTTAATTGCTTAATCATGATACCATATTAAAACAAATAATAATACCCCAAAACACTTTAAAATTGCACTTGAAATGTTATATAATTAAATAAATTTATTATTCAAATTTTCATTTTTATTCAACTTTTAACAAGTAAATGAAATAAATTAATAAAAATGAAAATTCAAACTGAAAATAAAAAATATTGCAAAATGTTTATATAAAAAACTTTACATATAAACAAATTAAACTTTAACTTATTTGTTTGAACAAATTATATATAATTAAAACAAAGTTTGCTAAAAAAAATCAATAGGCATAATAAAACAAAGTTTATGTTTTGTAAATGTTCATGTAATTGTTTTGCGAGCAGCAGTAGGAAATTAAAAATGAAAAAAACAAATCCAATGAGGTTTAAATTGAGTTTTTAGTAACAAAACTGGAACAGTAAGCGAGAAATCGATAATTTTTTTAGAAATTTATTATTTTAATTCTGTCTGGTAAAAGAAAACCTTTTTTTATTTAAAAATATTTATTTCAAAATTTTATTGTTTCAATGGATCAAAATAACTGATTAAGTAACATATAAATATAATTGGTCACCGGTAGTCTGTCAAAATGATTTGAAGTTTGTTTTCTTGTTTTTATTTCTATTAATTCAAAACTAAAACAAACAGTTTCATTTATTTTCTACTTTCTTAATTTTTACTTTTTATTTATAATTTAAATATTAAACCAGTGGTGGCCAACCAAAATCAATCGAAGGGCCAAATTTTCGGAAAAATACTATCACGGGCCACATTAAATTCATTTAAATAAATATAACTCGTTTTTACGATTCAATTAAACTTAGAATCAATTTTTTAAATTAAAAATATGCCTAATTCGAATATAAATTCTAAAAAGACAATTATTGATTTGATGTTTAAAATTGTGTGCGGGCCACCGGTTGGCCATGGCTGTATTAAACAATAATTTTCTATTTATTTTCATTGATCATTTTTTCATTATCATTTTTTTTATTATACTCACTTTATTTGTCTTTTAAATTTTCCATTATTATCTAATTTTTTTTATTATTATGTGACAATATATTGATAAAAATTTAAAAATGGCCAAACATTGTATTACGAATATATATGTATACTGTTTACACCAAACACCACTGAGATACGTTTCCTATAATATAAGAAAAAACTCATTATAGAAACATACATACTATTATGATGTAATCGAAATTGTAACTGCTATGAGGTATTTTCTAGCTATATATATGTTCTCTATTATAAGTTCGTATGTTATATAACTAAGTTGTGATTAAATATATATCTTATGTTCTTATTCGTTTATGCGTGTATTGTAAGGGGGTTTGTAGAGCCCAGCCGAGTCACCAGTAAATGAACTGTCTCGGGACAGCTGGATTGAACGTGTGTAAAGTAATATACAATTGAATAATAATGCTTATAAAGATTATGATAAAATAATAACTAAATTTAACTATCAAAAAATATTATCCAACTTTTATTAACAAAACATATTGTAGGACCTGATTTAATTGGAATATTGTTAACTTAGACTAAACTTGGAATATCTATGTTGGTAGCCGCTTGATCAAGGGGATTTATTATATCTGAATTGATATTGATGGATTTCGATCAAGAACGTATATGATTGTTTCGTTGTATTAGAATTGAATTTAGTATATTTAGTTCGTTGTCGTTTAGTCAGTGATTTTGATAAATTGAGATCAAAATTGCTTGACTATAATTGAGAATATACTGAATCTTCTTATTAAATTTGTATTGGACTTTGAATATTTTCTCTGCTTCTAGTTTTTTTACTATCTTTTGATTGTTTGAGTTTACAAATTTCTGTTATTATTTCCTTAGAATATTTTTTATTGATTCTTTTGAATTTTTTATTTTTTATCGTTTTTGTCATTTTACTATAATTTACAATAGTAAATTATCGCTATATAGTTTTTTTTAACATTTTGTTTCACAATTGTTAAGGGCACAGAAATGATAGTAAAGACAAACCCTAATTGAGGTTCTGTTTTAACTCATAATGATGATAAAAAGGTAACATTCTACTACACATACTTATTTTAATTTCACGCTGATGTTCTCATTGATAATGCAATGGAATACATAATACACTAGAAATCATAAAAGTGGTAGAAAAATTAAATAGTAAACACAAACACAACACATACTAAAAAACACATGCAAACTTTCGATATATAGAAATGTGCAACTGAGATACATTTCCATAAAAACTTTATTTTAGACAATTGTAAAAAAAAATGATCGCTGAAAATGTTTTTAAATGTATTTTAAAAATATATATTTTCATGAAAATAAGTAAATATCGTAAGAATTATTCTTGATTTAAAATTAAGTTAAATATTCATTAGAATTTCTGACATTTGTTTTAGAAATATTTGAGAAAAATACATTTTTGGCGATTGATTTAATTATTTAATTATAATTTAAATCTGACTAACATTATATAAAAATAATTTTCGAAATAAATATAAAATAAATTTTATAAAATTCCTAAAAACCTGAAATTAATTAAAAATAATTCATAACACCAATGTTGACTAAAAGTAATTTTAAAGAACTTGAATTATGATCTCATATCTATGTGGATCAAAATTCAAATCTTAAAATTGACTTAATATTAAACATCTTACATGAAAACCATTTCAAAATTGGCTAAAATAAATTTCTAGAAAATTAAAATTTATTAAATTGGTGAGTCAATTAAATGAGACTAATTGATGTACACAATAACCACCACTATAGAAAATGTATCTCAGTGGTGTTTGGTGTAGTAATAAAGCCTACATTCCTTTGTTGTACTCATGTTAAAATATACCGTTCCGGTTGGTTCCCTTTAATACCTATTTCGGGTACTTATTGAACGCGCCATATATATGAAAAGAATAATGGTAATAAGAATAACAGAGCAATGGTAATAATAATAGTAATATAAGAAAATTTGTTTTCTTTACTTACTTTCAGTTTAATAATTCAACTTTACAACATCCTATTGTTGATGGATTTTGAACCTTTGATCTAAATGTTTAAAGGGAGAGCTTCATATATATTTTGTTGCGTCACATCCAGTAGATTAAATTCAAATTAAGGTTTCCAGAGTATTTAAATTATTTATTTTACTTTTTTAAAGAAAAGTAAAATAATTTTCATATAAATAAAATCACATAGTTTGTTACAATATATTTGTAACATATTGCGACCTTTCGCAGACATTACCAGACACTAAACACATTCAATAAAAATGATCATACTCATGTCTTTCTGGGATAAAATGTTATTGTTCTTTCCAAAATTAATTAAAAATCTCAAAATACTGTAAAACCTACAAACACGCTCTTTACGGTTCAAAGGTTTAAAATTGAAACATTTATAGAGGTGTATCATTCGTAGAATAGTTTATAAAATATGGGAAAAATTACATTTTAAAACTGAAAAAAAATTACTTATCTTTAAATACTTTTAATTAATTTTTTCCACATTCTGCAGATTGACAATAATTCAATGTTTGTTTTAATTGTTAAATGTTAGCTATACAATAGGAACTCGGATATTTATTTATAAAGCACTTTATTTCTTTTGTTTTAAAAATATATATCCAGTATTAATAGTTTAGCGTTTTCAGACTATTTCTCTTCAATTTTATCAAATAATTTCATTAAATTCATTCCATCCTTTATATCTCCCCTATGAGTAATTCTTATATCAATTTTTAGCTTGATTTTGTGTTATTTCTTTTGTATACAGGTTGATTGGATCTTGACAATACATATCTTCTGATACTTTATACTTAGAATCTTCAATGTTTTCAATATCATCATCGCCATAATAAAACTCATCAATTAATCTTTTAATTAATATTTCTTCTTTTATAGGTGCAAATACTGACAACTTCTTTTTGATTATTAACTCTTTTTATCCTTTTTCTTTAGATTCTCTATCCTATACTTAAAAACTATTATTATATGAACTTTTTTCAATTTTCACTTCTGATATCTTTTCAACTGAAATTGTCTTTATTGCTTGTATGTAATACTTGTGGAGTCTCTAAATTTGACATGAAAATAGAAGCCAATGTCAGAGTTAAGTATGAACTCACAGTAATACAAACAATCTGTTTATGCCGTTAATTATTAACGATAAAATAGACATTGGATATGATAAATGTCAAAAGCGTTCATAAACAACTACAAATAATATTATAATTAATTTTTTAATTGAATCATTAGAACAAAAATTTATTATCTCAGTTAGGAGTTCAAATATTTTTCATTAAAAAATAGAAATTTATTTGATATATTATATTTATTTAAACATACATGGAAACGATCTACTCGAACATTCGTTTCACGATATATTTTGACAGTTTTCCTGTTATCATCAGGTCGGACAGAATGACTATAGAAATTATTGATTTTATGAACAAATTTATTAATTATATAATTTTAATAAAATATTTTCATTAAAAAATTACTATTATATTATATTATATTTTCTCTAATTTCAAAAATATTTCTAACAAATTAATATTTTTAAAATGAATTTTTCGTCAGTTGTGATAAGATTAATACAAATTTTAATCCTAGATTTTCCATCATGTACAAAATATAATTTTACACATTAAATATTTATTAAAATTTATTTTTTGAGAAGATGTTTTTTTAATTTAGCAAAAAACGAAATTTGTTAATAATAAATCTTTGTAATTTTCGAGTTTTGTAAAAAATAAACATGAAAGATTACTTTTTTAGCTGTTCTATCAAAATGTAATTGTAAAAAATATAAATTTATGTAAAATAATACAACGATGAATTTGACAATGGAGTCCATATTAAGCTCGGTTTTACAGTTTTTTTGCTGATTTCAAAAATATATTATTATATTCATGGATATTTATAAAATGTTTTAAATAGAAGAAATTGGTTGATGGTTAATTTAAGGATATCGTATGAAATTGTGAAAGCAAATGTAAAATAGTGTGAAGTAATTAGTAAATAATCGGAACAGTAATATAATACACTATTTAACCTGTTTTATCAAATTCACTTCAAAAAGGCAGTTTCGAAAATTCGTGAATATCAAAAACATAGATATATTTACTGATTCATTTGACTATTGAATCGATTGAGTTGTCATAATTTATGTAATGAATTGTAATAATCAATAAAGGTGTATATTGTCTGAGAATTGTTATTTTGTGGATCAAATAAAGCGCGTTTTGGAGTCAGAGATTTTATTGGTAACTTTTAAATATTACCTTCAACCCAATAACCAAACAGTACATTATACAGATATAATAATTATAATTCACAACATAAATTAAAAAATACAATCAAAAACAAAGCCAATTTTCTATGAATGAATTTTAATTGAAACAACAAAAACTGTAAAGAAATTTAACATTATCAATTCTCTATATTGGCAACATTTCCTCAATGGAATTGACTCTGTAACCTTGAATTGTGATATAATTATATAATAATTTTACATATTCTTGAATTCTAATTTTATTAAATGATATCTGGTGTGATGGTGACTGATTAATATGCATCACTGCACTATAACATTTTGATTTGGTTTAAACATTTATTGATTGAAACATTTGAAACATTTTACATATATTTCCAAGAAAATTGAAATGTCTCAATGGGTGGCTATGTTGTCACAATTTTAAAGACGACCAAGTAGCAACAGATATCTTTGAACTTTATCTTAAGTATATGTTTTTTATTGTTGTACGGTGTATTTATATATTATATATATTATATATTATTAAAAATAATAATTACTATAATTATTATTTTATTACTGTAATGTTTAACCTCTTATGCCATAATTTATCTTTGAAATTGTATGTCATAGTTTATTTTTAATCTTCTACATCAAAACTGATCTTTGACCTATTATACCATAGTTGACACTCAATCTAGTACCTTAATATATTATATATAGTATGATAAAACATTACATAATATTGTAGTTTTAGTTTTGTGAGACAATTCAATGAGTATGCGTCACTGTAGTATTATTTATAATGTAAAAAAAGTTATTGAAATTTTCCACTTTGAAAATATGTCATTCATTTTGACATAACATGCCGATGTATTTCTTATAGCCAGAGCGTCAGAAGTAAATCTTTGGGAGTAGGTTTGTCGAGAGAAGTATTCAAGCATAAAAAAATGCTTTGAATATATCAATTGATGTTTTAGATCCACTTATTTGAGTGAATCGGCATCTTCTCATTTAAATCAGACAAAAAGGAAACATCGTTCCTGCCTTACAGATTTGCACACAGATGATTCATTAAGACTGTTATTGGTAGACGGTATGATTACACAAGTATTACATTAAAATAATAGTTTTTAATTCTTTCTATTCTGTTCACTTTCTTATTATTGAACATTTAATTGAGTTGTTTGTTTTGCTTTTACTTTTTTAATATTAATTTAAAAATTTTTTTTTAAATAAAATTTCTTGACTTGTCAAAAAAAATATATTTAATAAAAAATTTTTAGCTTCTTTCCTGAAATCAATTATTTTATTTTATAACTTAATTTATTTACTAGTTCTTTTTTTTTACTTGGTAGATCAGTATTTATTTATAATACCAAAGTCGATTGCAAGTTAAACCAAGTTAGCAACCCATGATTTATATCAATTGAATTGGACAGAATGTTACTAAATGTTTTCTTGTCATAAACAATTTTTCCTAGTTACACTGTAGAATCATCATAAAATATAATATAAGTTTCATTTTTATAGTAAAAAATAGTAAAAAATAGTAAAAAAAATAGTAATGTGCAAACCAATCAAAATCACGCAATTGCTTTGCTAAGAAGTCGAATTTATTTTAAATTCATTTTTCCATTTGGAACATATAATAATTTTTTAGATGTAATTGCTAATGAATTTTTAACACATATGTATACTGATGTATATGCTATAATGTAAATTATTGGATATTTGATGAGAAAAATTCTTATATATAACAAATGTTGGTCAACTCAAAATAAATTTCTTTTGAAAAGCATTATATTCGAGTTTGATAAGCATAGTAGCGTTCTGTGAATTAAGAAAAATTGCTGAAAATGAGGGAAATATTTTAAATATTTCGGCGATTTAAGATAAATATTATCTCAACTGCGATAGTAAAATTCGCCAGTTACGGTCAAACGAAAATTGTGTAATTGTTAGAATTATTATTATTATTTTATATTTTTAAAATTTAAAATTTAATTTCATAAAAAATCATTTTTATTATTTGTTTAACTATTACTAAAATATAATTATCGAATATTGGTTTTAACCAACAAACCCATTGAAACAAAACCATGGAATTATAATCAATAAATCTATAAACTTAGTCATGCATGATTTGAAATCAAATTTTAGATTAAATATGGCATTGTACGAAATATATACACCAATTACGAATTACGTCGTATTATTTTATTGAAGTAAATAATGATATATATTTTCATATATAATTATATGATAATAATAATAATAATAATAATAATAATAATAATAATAATAATAATAATAATAATAATAATAATAATAATAATAATAATAATAATTATAATAATAATAATAATAATAATATAGATCATATTTATTAAAAAACTTGACTATGAATCACTAAATATATCGATTTTTGATGTTCACTTGAAAAAGGCAGTGCCGGAAATTCATGAATATCAAAAACATCGAAATATATTACAATATAAACATCACAAGCTTTGTGATACCCAGTGCAAATCTCAATAGTAGACTAGTTTCGAGTTTTTGACTTCCATTAGTACTATGCAGGAGACGTGACGATTTATCTTCGCGACAGGTAAGTACACACTATTGCTGATTGAGCTTTATTGCATACTTTCCTTGAACACTGAAAATCACATCATTTGCTTAATAGCTTGGTCACAGAACATTTGTAAACTTGTAAACTGGGCGTATGAAAAATCATAATCACCTCTGCTGCCTTAAAAAATTAGTCGATACACAGAAACGGTTTACAAGTGTATCCGATTACTTTTAGCGTTTTAACTTATAAAGTAATGGTGTAAAAATATCTTTTTATAAATAATAATAATAATAATAATATTAATAATAATCAAATGGGGAGTGGAACGTGTGTGTTTAAAATTAAATGAGATTGATTTTATCATTACAAAATTCTTATTTATAAATAAGTTAACAGGTCAAATCTATATCCCTACACCATCATCTTTTAAGGTCAAAAAATCAATTGTGAGCATCCAAAACACTGACCATAAGTGTTTCATATATAGTGTATTTTCAAGTAGTTCGCACACATTGAAATCGCGTTAACTCATACTCAAATTACTTAAGTAAACTAAAATATGATCCATTTATCAATTACCCCATGGAATTATGTAACATCCCCGAATTTGAAAAAAAATAATAATATTTAAAGATTGAGATAAATGTTCTATTATATAAGGAAAAACCATCTAAAAATATCCAAAATGATGACATAAATTATATACTCCATCACCTACAGTTAGATATAAGTCACCGGTCCAAGGTTACTGATGGCAAGTCTATATATCTTCTTATTTCAGATGACGGTGACAATTTTCACTATACCTCAGTTTTGGACTTGGATAAGTTAATGAACTCGCACCATAGTAGAACATGTAATGTTCAGATTTGTGTTAATTGGTGTCCACATTGTCTTAACGGCTTTAGACTTAAAAAGAGCATTTGACACGCATGTCGTATTGTGCATTAAAAATCAAATAGGTATATTCATTACCAAAAAATATTAATTTAAAATTTACAAACTTTGCTAAAACCGTAACACCGCCATTCATAATATATATAGACTTGGAGACAATTTAACCAGGGGATATCATACATCACCAAAATCATATGCCGACACCAGCATATCTATTATTAATAAATAATTAAACAATGTTTGTGACCTATATCAAATTCTGAGTTGACCTAGATATTTTTTGAGGATGGGTGGTTCAGTGGTAATACTAGCATTCTACTAACATGGTGTATTAGAATTTTTTTGTTTTATTAAGGTTCGACGTTGGCAACCGTGTAGACTCAGGTTGTGCTAGTTTGTTATTTTATTAAATATAGCCTAAGCAAACCTTTTTAATTTAATATTCCAACATAATGAATAAATTTCAACTAAATAATAAAAATTCAAACTTAAACTTCCTTTTTCTCTATGTCTTACTAAAATTTCGTTTTGAATTTAAAAAATTCATTTTTTTAAATATTTAATTTTAAGTTCTGTTTATATTTCCCCAACAGTCAATTTGGCTAACAAACAAATTGCAAAATTTTAATATTATTTTCTAGATAGCACCAATTATTGCTTATAATATTTACAAATTTATTTCTAAAATATGATTTTATAATAATTTAATATATTTGACAAGAATTAAAATGCTCGCTGTCATGGGATTATCCAAAAATTCTTGATGTGTAAATAAATTAGTAATAATAATAATTTTATTTCATTTAATTTCTCATTATGATTTAAAAAAATTTTATTATTAATAAAATTATTTCATAAAAATAAAATTTAGTGCGTTTTACTATATTAAGAATTAATAAGAACAAAATTACTAACCTAACCTATTACTTTGCAGATTTTTTAAATTAATATTTTTTGCAAAATTATTTTAATATTGATAAGTTATATAGTATGTGCAATTTTAACAAAAAAAATGTCCAATGATGCCAACTTTTAAAATTAGAACTGTAAAATATACTTATCCGCACGTGGGAATTACAGTAACTAGTGGATTAAATTAATTGTAATTTTTTTGTGTTTAGACATAATTTATGAATTATTTAACAAAGTGCTGACATCTTTCAAATAAAAAAATAGTTGAATTGCTCATTTTTTAAAAATTTTAACATTTGCTTTTCTGACAATAGAAATTAAATAATTTAATGAAATCTCATTAATGTTTATTTCTGTTTTTTCATTGAGAATTTTTAAATTTTTATTTTCAAAAATTACAATTCTTGTATTACAATTACTTGTATTTTAAATTGTTTTTAAACATTTTCATTTTATTAAAAAACGCTAAATGCATTTAAAATAGGAATAATTTTAGAATAATTACAAATTAGTAATTTTAATATTAACAATAATTCATTTCAATAAAACAAATGTCTATGGTACTGTAAATTTATAATAATAAATTATTATTAAAATTATAATTAAAATTTCTTTATTTAACTGAGTTTCATTCTGAATCACCTCTGAATCAAAATTGAGAAATAAATTATTAACAAATCCCGATAATCCGTATTTTTATGGAAAATTAACTTGATTGTTTAAACAAAGTTAGAATGTTAAAATTATATTTATATTGTTTTGTTTTAATTATTCATCAATAGAAAGGTTTAGTACAGTTTTATTCATCTTTTTAATTGCAGTAACTCCGCTGAGCAATTAATGGAGAAATCTTAACAAAATAAGATAATTAATCTTGATTAATACAATTACATAATTTCAAAATGTTCATTGTAATTACTAAAAAAATTTACATGCAATTAGACATTCATTCAATTTCCCTTGCAGAATTTATTTTCATTCAAATTTATAAATTTATTAGTAATAAATAAATTGAAATTCTAATTATTTTGAAAAAATGAGGACCTATGATGATTTATTATTGCTTATGAATTTATTTTTGTGAAATAATGTGTGTTTAATTGTCATTGTTAATATGGAGTAATTTGTTGAATCCAGCAGAGTCTCCTTTAAAAACTGTAGCGAACAATTGGGATGAGTGTGTATTATATGGTGTGCATGCGTGTGTGTATTTAATGAACAAAAACAATTCAACTGAAACAAGATTTATAAATAACAATTTTTATTTATTATACCACAATGTTACTAACCAAAAGTTTTTCTTGCAAGGTTCACCAAAGAAAGGAATAATAATAATATATGAATAATATAGGAATAATGAAATAATAATACACAAAGTAATGGAATCTCTTCTTTTAAGATAGGTTTAATTACAATTGTTTAATGAAATTATTTCCATTCTTCATTTACCATAAACTATTTTTTCGTATTAGATTTGTAAAATAATAATTATTATGATAATAATAAAAAAATAATAACAATAAAATAATGATAAAAATAAAAATAGCGTAAATCACTGACATGTTTTGAAAGAAAATACATCTATATACATATATAGATGATATATTAGATTATATATCCAGTCTGATTTTCTGTAGTTTTGCTGGACATGTCGTTTCCATTGGTTTTTTCCTGGGATTTTATTTATGATTTTGTAATTACAATTTGACATTATTTTAATGATTTAATATTAAATTGAACTACTTTTAAGAAATAAAAAATAGTATTATTATTATTATTATTATAAGAACTTCATTTTAATTTTCACCACTGATTACTTTACGATTGACATTGTATTTATTTTATCAAAATAATATCGATTTATTTAATGATTCATAGTCAAGCTTTTTAATAAATACAATTATTATTATTATTATCATTATCATTATTATTTTTATTATTATTAGTTTTGTTTCAAAATGCCAAGAATAAAAAATAAATCTTTCATTTTTTGTTTTTTAATATTGAATAATTTGGGTTATTCAATTAACTCAATTATTTGAATATTCAATTTGAAATTAAATTCAAAATCTACACACAGACACACACACAAACATACAAATACAAACACACATACAAAAAACATATATATATATTTACATAGGCACAAACACTCGTAGAATTTTATTAATAGAAATAACAAATGAAGTAGACAAGGCAACTCAGCATTAGTGGAAATTTCATCATTTCCTGACTGTTTAATTACATATTAATGACTAGCCTCGATCACGACATTCTTCCCATGGGACAAACCTAGATGGCTTGATTAGGTCATGGGAGAATTGAAATAAGAGCTGACGGGAAAGTTTGCCTCACTAAAACAGATCTGAAATCAATTAACATAGTAGATCTGTGTCCCCGTAGGGCAAATTGTAAATTATTAATGACTATCTCATATTGCTGGGAGATGGGGAATATATGTCTTAAATTTAATATTATATTATCGCGTAACAACAGCGCCCAACCTATGTTGAAAATTTAAATAATCTTGATTGCTTAAAGTAATGATGTTTAACAATTTAACAGCATTGGTTAATAAAATAATATCAATAATAATAATAATAATAATAATAATAATAATAATAATAATAATAATAATAATAATAATAATAATAATAATAATAATAATAATAATAATAATAATAATAATAATAATAATAATAATAATAATAATAATAATAATAATAACGAAATAATAATTTAAAAATATCTTTTAACAATTTCTATATATTTTGTTTAAATGAATTTACCCAATCAATTTTTTGTTATTTGATGTTTTTTACCGCATCAAATCAATAGATTTTTTGAAAGTTTTTTTCAAGTGTTTTTTGACTAATCTTAATTTATTTAATTAAATAGTGAAAAGCTTTTATATTTTTCAATTTCATTTACTTGTCCATTGTAAATCAGTTTCTTTTATATTTAACTGGAATTTTCGGAGTTGTATTTGTCAAATGTTACTATTTAGTATATATATATCTGAACAATAGAAAAAACAGTGTTAAATATTTGTGTTAAACAGATAAAATTGATGTTTAATCCAAGATCAATTAAAATTAATTAAAAATATAAATTATATTTTCTTTTATTTCAATTTAATTTATTAATTAAAAGTTAATCAACAAATTACAAAAGGACGAAATTTGTTTTGATAAAAATGAAATATGTTTTACAAAATAGCAGTCGAGTTTTAAAGCTTTGGAAATTCCCGCCTAGTTTTCATACAAGGCTTTACATTCATTATTCCGACAAGACCTTCCTGTAACAGAAAGATTTTTAAGATTTTTTTAGTTAGTCCCAGACAACGACTTTTTGAGAAAGAAACAAAATAAAACAATTTTTGCAAATTTTCCAACTAAGTTCATGAGTGTGCTGCACAAGATAAAAAATATGATTGATATTATTTAATCGTACTTTTAGTCCTGAATAAATTCCTGAATAAATTAAAAAAATATTTTCTTTCCATATCTTCCACTTTATATCTTACATCAGTGGTTCACAACCCGTGTTCCGGGAAAAAAATGACATTTTATCTTAAATTTGCATTTAAGATGCATATCATCAAAAGCCTCAATTAATTTTGTTATAAGATGATTCACTAAGAAAGCCGTTACACAGATATATAAACATACAAATATAAAAGTGTTTTGATTGCTTGTGATTGTTGTTCGTGGTATTTTCTTTGCTTATAAGAAGGCATTGTTTACGTTTACGACAGATTTATAGTAATTTGTGATTGGTCACTCATTGTGGGCAAGTATTTTTGTGTCAGTGTTCCGCGTAAAAAGAATAATGTGAATGGTGTTTCGCGCTTTTATATTAAATGAGAACCACTGTCCTACATTTTCCAAAAATTTCAAATGTTCCTAGGGAACTCCATTTTTTACACATCTAATAATAAAAGCGAGTTGATCAGTATGTCATATATCAGGAGTAGAGTCAAAACTAATCGAGAAATATTTAGCTTCTTTTATTTCCATAAATTTCAATTGTTCTACTTTTCGGTTATTAATATAACCATTTCTTCGAATACAATTTATGATAAATATGATGTCCTTCCTTTTCTTAGATTTTATATATTATTATTTACAAAAGTCTAAAGTAATTATAAAGTACATCATAAGATTTTAAATAAATATTTCTAAATTATTTCATTTATTTTAAAAAGCAAATTAATTACTTGATCAAATTTCATAATTAATTAAAACAAAATCAAATGACAATTTCATTACTGGATACCAAGAAAATTAAAATTATTATATTCAGTTCTTTGAGAGTTTATAGAAAAAAATTCCTACTAAAAATTATAATTTTGTTTATTATATATGTTTATAAAATTTAAATAAATAATAATTATTATTTTATATTATAATATTTTCTTTTGAATAATTTGTTACAAATTTTAAAGTAAAAAATTTTAAAACATTTCTATCATCTTAAAATAATCTTTTTGCTTAATACTTTAAAGATTAAAATTATTTATTTCTTAGTTTATTAATTTATTTAAATTGAGTAAACCTTTGTAAATCAATCTTTTTGACAAACTTATTAGCAAAAATTACCTGTCACCCATGTCAGTTAAACTGTCACAATTTATTGATAATTTTTCTTAAATTTCAATCATAAATCTGATTAATCAATTAATTAAAAATTTTCGATTTTTAATTAATTTCGTCATTTTGAAATAATTCACTTATTTAATTAAATGATTATTTCGTTATATTTAAACTAATTTTTGTTAACAATAAGTATATTAATAATAATAATAATAATAATAATAATAATAATAATAATAATAATAATGATAATAATAATAATAATAATAATAAATAGTTAAACATACATGGCAATGATTTAATTATAAGATAACGCCAATCAAACATTTTTTTCACGATTAATTTCGACAGTTTTCCTGTCATCATCAGGTGGGATATAATACTCATTAAATAAAGGATTTTAAACAAATTTAATTATATATAAAAATTTTTTTATTTTATAAAAATATTATTTTTTAAAAACTTTAACATTTAAAATTTAATTTAATAATTTAAAAATTTAAAAATTTTTTATCAATTATTTAATTTAACACAACAATCAATACATACAATACACAAAAGCTTATTTAAAAACACTCAACACACAAATATTTACAGCAAGTATTTACAACATTCATTGAATCCGAAAATTAATGTGCAGAATGCTGTAAATACATAAAATATACATAATAATATTAATAAATAATAATAATAATAATAATAATAATAATAATAATAATAATAATAATAATAATAATAATAATAATAATAATAATAATAATAATAATAATGATAATAATAATAATAATAATAATAAATAGTTAAACATACATGGCAATGATTTAATTATAAGATAACGCCAATCAAACATTTTTTTCACGATTAATTTCGACAGTTTTCCTGTCATCATCAGGTGGGATATAATACTCATTAAATAAAGGATTTTAACAAATTTAATTATATATAAAAATTTTTTTATTTTATAAAAATATTATTTTTTAAAAACTTTAACATTTAAAATTTAATTTAATAATTTAAAAATTTAAAAATTTTTTATCAATTATTTAATTTAACACAACAATCAATACATACAATACACAAAAGCTTATTTAAAAACACTCAACACACAAATATTTACAGCAAGTATTTACAACATTCATTGAATCCGAAAATTAATGTGCAGAATGCTGTAAATACATAAAATATACATAATAATATTAATAAATAATAATAATAATAATAATAATAATAATAATAATAATAATAATAATAATAATAATAATAATAATAATAATAATAATAATAATAATAATAATAATAATAATAATAATAATAATAATAATAATAATAATAATAATAATAATAATTTGAATGACCTTACCAATAAGGGCTTCTTCCGAGCAAATACTAAAATGTCTAATATATATGAAAAATAAATATACAAAAGTCATAGAAGTAAACAAAAACAAAAATCAGTATTAATTAAACCTGACCGAAGTGTTGACTGCGTTTCATGCATGAAGCAATCAATATTCATAAGAAATTTAATCTTATCAATTCCGATAATCAATTTTCTCTAAACTTAAAATTGATTGATGTTTGTTCAACCGTCGAATTATTTTTTATCCCAAATATTATTCCGGGAGAAAAAATTTAAATATTTCTTTAAAAAACTGTCAGAAAAATGAATTACAATAATATTTACCATAGAAATATATTTTTGTTGAATTTTTTTTTGTTTGTTTATTTATGGATAAATCAATTTCCTTTTCCAGTAAAATATCCCAGACAGAAAAATCGGGATAAAAGTGACAAATTCCCCATTCTGTCACTGAGAAACGAATTCGAATGGAGGGACGATAAATTATTTATGGTTCCATTAATGACTTTTAAAAAGTGAAATGGCCTTGAAATGAAAATAATCAATATGAAAATTAATGTGCAATTGATCCAGTAGAGGTTTCTTTTTTTTTTTAATTTTTCCATAGGCCGATAATTCAATTAGTTCTTCAACTGATATGCTGCCAATAAGTCGCGGTTGGGCTTTGATAATGGATTTATGGTAAAATATTATTTTTATTATTTTCATTTTTTGCTGAAAGAGAAGATTTATTTGATGGATTATTGAAAGTTTCGACAACCCAATCAATAAATATTGTTTAAATGAAGTGAAAAATTTAATTTCCATATGCAGTATTGCAATGACATTCAAATATTATAAATATATATATATATATATATATATATATATATATATATATATATATATATATATATATATATATATATATATATATATATATATATATATATATATATATATATATATTTATTTATTTATTTATAAATAATTAATTCTATAATTAATATTTTAATAAGTAGTTACAGAAATAAATGTTTTGGTTACCCATCTTCTTGAAATTGCAATAATTAAATGTTTCAACGTAAAGTTTTCCTATCAGATTATGTCCAAAGCATTTAAAAAGTTGACAATTGACTTGCATGCCAATTCAACTTCCAGAAATTTTCATTTCCATATGATGCTATTCTTTATACTAATTTGGTAGGGAATTAAATATTACAATCAAATGGTTTTTTTTTCAATATTATTGCTGAAGACAAATTAAAATTTCTGATATAACTCACACAATATATCAGCAAGAAAATATAGGAAAGCTCTAGGAAAGTATATTTATAGATAACTAAACCTCTTACTCAATATTAATAATATTCATACTACTATTAATACTACTACTACTACTACTAATGATAATAATAATAATAATAATAATAATAATAATAATAATAATAATAATAATAATAATAATAATAATAATAATAATAATAATAATAATAATAATAATAATAATAATAATAATAATAATAACAACAATAATAATGATAATGATAATAATAACAATAATAATGATAATGATACTAATAATAATAATAATAATAATAATAATAATAATAATAATAATAATAATAATAATAATAATAATAATAATAATAATAATAATAATAATAATAATAATAATAATAATAATAATAATAATAATAATAATAATAATAATAATAATAATAATAATAATAATAATAATAATAATAATAATAATAATAATAATAATAATAATAATAATAATAATAATAATAATAATAATAATAATAATGATAAATATAATTCTTAATAATAAAGAAAAAGTCAATTTTTATATCAATAATAATTGTCGTAAAAATAACAAAATTAAAAAAATAAAAATCTTAAATAATATTACAATATAAAAAGTCTAAAATATTATTTACACAACTAAAAACGATAAAAATTAAACAAAATCAACAATTAAAATTATGTAATAATTTTTTTTTCAATCAGTCTTGAATTATAATAGCAACTTCATCCAATATGACCATATCCATAAACATGTCACCCACTTTATAATGCCCATAGGCTAAACTTTTATTTTTATCTACCCAATGTCTTTTGTTATTATTATTTCTCAGTGCTTAATTAATATTTTAAACAATTAATATTTGATGATTTTATCTTGATATTTAACCTGGCAAACAGCCATTTTATATTACATTCCACAATTTTTTTTTGGAATTTTTCGACATGGAAATTTTACAATTTGACAACAACTTTAAATTGTAATTGAAGATTTATCATTTTTATCTAAATTTCATTAACATTGACTTGTCATTATCAAATGATGCATAATTTGTACAACTCCACCAAGTATTTCTTTTACAACTGTTACACTTCGTGGAATTTTCTAAGCTTTGGTTAAAAACATTTAATTAATTAATTACAATTTTTATTTAATATTTACGATAACCAACTCTCGGTTCTATGTAGTTGCAAACAGTCAGTGGTAAAATGCCAATTTTTATAAATATTATTTTACTCATATTTTTATTAATATTATTTGGTTTTACAGCCGTCTCAGAGTGGTTACTAATTTTAGGATTTATGTAAAATCTCGAGGAAAATAATCCTCTATGTAAAAATAATTAATTAAAACTCTGTCTTGGGAGAGTATTTCTGATCGTATAGAATAGGGATGAGTTACAAAAACAATTTTATAAAAGGTTAAGTTTTTTTAATCCAACTTCTGAATTTGTCATTTATTTAAATGTTCATTGTCTCTATTTAAGCACGGATTGTCAAAAGTTTCAATTTCCAAGTTCTAACTGGTCATTCATTGAAACCTTAGAAAAAAAATGTGCAAATCCAAAGTAAAGTATTCTCATTTCCTACGCAATTGCAGCCATCGCAATGTCACGGATTGTGAGGATTGACAGATTAATAGCTCTTTCTTGATTCGGTTGGGTGGTGGTGCATGACCGTTCTTAGTTGGTGTAGCGATTTGTCTGGTTAATTCCGTTAACGAACGAGACCCTAACCTGCTAAATAGTATATTTGTGTTCTAACTTAAATGCTGACTTCTAAGAGGAATAAATAGCGTTTACCTAAATGAAATTGAGCAATAACAGGCCTGTAATTCCTTTAGTTGTCCGGGCCGCCCTACAATGCCAGTAACAGCGAATTTAAAAAAAAATTCAAATTTTATTTTAATAAATTCGTACGGGCCATCACGTCCGAAGGGTAGAACTTCTCACCCTTAATAATTCTGCAGCTTTTAATTTCTTTAAACTTCTATTGCTGGAGTTAAAAAATCCCGCAATTGTACGTGATTAACATCCATCTGATTATTTGTTTGGAATGATTTGAGATTGAGGTGATTGTTTGATTGATGATCGGTATTGGATGTGAGCGGAGGTAGTAGAGGATGATGGAAGGTAGAGTAGAGTATAATGGTAGTGGTAGAGTATAATGGTAGTGAGTAGGTAGAAAGTGGCCCGCTGCAACAATTACCCCCCCCCCGGGGGGGGGGGGGGGGGGGTTGTTGCACGATTTTTTTTGTTGCACGATTTTTTTTGTTGCACGATTTTTTTTGTTGCAACTTTTGATTACGCAATTTTTCAGACTATAGTGAGGGGGTCTCGATGGTCCTGGGATTTTCAATACAAAAAAAAATTTTCAATACAAAAACGATGGTCCTGGGATTTTCAATACAAAAAATTTTTTTCAATACAAAAATCCGACTACCAATAAAAAAGCATGGAATTTTCACACTATAGTGAGGGGGTCTCGATGGTCCTGGGATTTTCAATACAAAAATTTTTTTTTCTATACAAAAACGATGGTCCTGGGATTTTCAATACAAAAAAATTTTTTTCTATACAAAAACGATGGTCCTGGGATTTTCAATACAAAAAAAAATTTTCAATACAAAAATGTTGGTCCTGGGATTTTCAATACAAAAAAATTTTTTCAATACAAAAAGGTGGTCTACACTAAAAAAAGCCAAGGATTTTTCAGACTATAGTGAGGTGGTCTCCTTGGTCCTGAGAAATAGGTGGTCTACACTAAAAAAGCATGGAATTTTCAGACTATAGTGAGGTGGTCTCCTTGGTCCTGAGAAATAGGCGGTCTTCAATAAAAAAGCATGGAATTTTCAGACTATAGTGAAGGGGTCTAGATGGTCCTGGGATTTTCAATACAAAAAAATTTTTTCAATACAAAAAGGTGGTCTACACTAAAAAAGCATGGTAATTTAAGGTCTCAGGATATTTTCAATACAAAAATCCGACTACCACTAAAAAGCATGGAATTTTCTAGGTCAATTCAGGTGGGACTCCTTGGTCCTGAGAATTTCAATAGCAAAAGGTGGTCTTCAATAAAAAAGAGTGGTAATTTAAGGTCTCAGGATATTTTCAATACAAAAAGGTGGTCTACACTAAAAAAAGAGTGGCAATTTAAGGTCTCAGGATATTTTCAATACAAAAATCCGATTATCAATAAAAAAGCATGGATTTTACTAGGCCAATTAATGCGGGTCTCCTTGGTCCTGAGAAAAAGGTGGTCTACACTAAAAAAGCGTGGTAAATTTTTAAAATAAAGTAAATAATGGGTCTAAAAATTAAATTACAGTAAATTATGGTTCAAATTTTTGAATTACAGTAAATTATGGTCCAAATTTTTGAATTAAAGTAAATTATGGGCTCAAATAACTAAATTAAGGTTCAAATTTTTAAATTACAGTAAATAATGGTCCAAATTTTTAAATTAAAGTAAATTATGGGCTAAGATTTTTGAATTAAGGTTCAAATTTTTAAATTAAAGTAAATAATGGTTCTAAAAATTTAATTACAGTTAATTATGGTTCTAAAAATTAAATTACAGTAAATTATGGTTCAAATTTTTGAATTACAGTAAATTATGGTTTTAAAAATTAAATTACAGTAAATTTAGGTTCTAAAATATTAAATTACAGTAAATTATGGGTCTAAAAAATTAAATTAAAGTAAATAATGGTCCAAATTTTTCAATTACAGTTAATTATGGTTCTAAAAAATTAAATTAAAGTAAATTATGGTTCTTAAAAATTAAATTACAGTAAATAATGGTCCAAATTTTTCAATTAAAGTAAATAATGGTTCTAAAAAAATTAAATTAAAGTTAATTAAGGTCCAAATTTTTCAATTACAGTTAATTATGGTTCTAAAAAATTAAATTAAAGTAAATTAAGGTTCAAAATTTTCAATTAAAGTAAATTATGGTCCAAATTTTTGAATTACAGTAAATAATGGTTCTAAAAATTGAATTACAGTAAATTATGGTTCTAAAAAATTAAATTACAGTAAATTATGGTTCTTAAAAATTAAATTACAGTAAATAATGGTCCAAATTTTTCAATTACAGTTAATTATGGTTCTAAAAAATTAAATTAAAGTAAATTAAGGTTCAAATTTTTCAATTAAAGTAAATTATGGTCCAAATTTTTGAATTAAAGTAAATTATGGTTCAAATTTTTAAATTAAAGTAATGAATGGGCTCAAATAACTAAATTAAGGTTCTAAAAAATTAAATTAAAGTTAATTAAGGTCCAAATTTTAAAATTAAGTAATCAATGGTCAAAAATTTTAAATTAAAGTTAAATAAGTAAATTAAAGTAATAATTTTTAAATAAGTAATGTAATAAGTAAATTAAAGTAAGATTTTAAAATTTATTAACAAAAAGTTGAAATAATAGAAGGTGTTTGAGAATTGAAATTTTTTAATAGAAATTTTTATAGAATAATTTTTTAAGTTAATTTTTAATGGAAATTTTTATGAAATATTTTTCAATGATAATTTTAGATGGAAATTTTTAAGATAATTTTTAATGAAAATTTCTATGAAATATTTTTCAAAGACAAATTTTAATAATAATTCAACAACAAACCAACAACTTAGTACCAACAACCAGTAACTTATGAACATGTATTAACAATCAGATACCTACAACTAGTTACTAACAACCTGCTACCAAGTACTTACAATCAGTTACCTGCTACCAAATACTTTCAACATGATACCACGTACTAAATAACTCTCAAACAACCAGCTAACTAGGTACTAGATACCAAGTACTAACAACCAGTTACCTGCTACTAAGTACCAACAACCACCTACCAAGTCCATACAACCAACAACAACCAAGTACTAAGCATTATCAACCAAGTACATACAACCAACAACAACCAGGTACTAATCATTAATTACCAATTACTAAGTACCTACAACCAACTACCAAGTACATACAACCAAGTACTAAGCATTATTAACCAACTACTAAGTACCTACAACCGACTAGCTACCACCTACCAAGTACCACCAACAACGAGATACCTACAACTAGATACTAACAACTAGTTACCAGATACCTACTACTCACAGCCGTCAACAACCAGGTACTAAGCATCATCAACCAAGTAATAACAACTAGATACCTAGTACTTACAACCAGATGACCACATGAAATTATTGGTTAAATAAGTAAATTAATGTCTAATTTTAAAATTAAGTAATCAATGGTCTAAAATATTAAAGTTAAAGTCAATTTAAGATGAAAGTTTTCTGGGATTTCCAGTGTTAATTTTAGATGCAAATCTTCGTCAATTAATCAATGACCACATGAAATTATTGGTTAAATATGAAAATAAGGATTATATTTAGTTGTTAAGTAAATTATGGTGTAAAATTAAGAAATAAAGAATAATTAGGTAAATTAAGGATAAGTAAATTAAAGTTAAAAATTTTAAATAAGTAAATTAAGGTTCAAAATTTTAAATTAAAGAAAACAATGGTTCAAAATTTTATGAAAATTTAAATGGAAATTTTTTTTAAGTTAATTTTAAATGTAAAATTTTTTAAGTTAATTTTAATGAAATAATTTTTTAAGTTAATTTTTAATGAAAATTTTAATGGAATAATAATAATAATAATAATAATAATAATAATAATAATAATAATAATAATAATAATAATAATAATAATAATAATTCAACAGTTCCCAACAATCGGTTACTAAATATTTTTAACTAGATGCTAACATAATACTTTGAACATGATACCACGTACTAACTAACTCTCAAACAACCAGATACCTACAACTAGTTACTAACAACCAACTAAGTATTCTTTATTGTATTTTATGAAATGTTTTTAAATTAATTTTTTATCTGTCTTCAAAAATATGTTTAATTACAATCAATAGAAAACCTTTTCAAAATGTCTAAATTTAACAAACATGTTGACTTTCATCAAAAAACCACAACTCAATCACTTTAAAACACCACGTGAAATTCGAAATAATTTAAATTACAATGAAATACTAATGAATTCTAATTTACAAAACATTTTTCTTTTAATTGATTACTACTGACTTATTATTGCAAAGTAAAAATCACATTCAATAAATACTTATTGTTGATCAGTTTTATTATATATACTCTGAGTTTATCCGACAGGATGTTTTGACCCCCTAAGGGTACTGGTCGTAAGGGTACTGGTCGTAAGGGTATTAGTCGTAAAGGTACTAGTCGTAAGGGTATTGGTAACACTCAACCACCACCTACCCATTAACTAGCTACTAACAACCAGCTAACAACTAGATACCAAGTACATATAACCAACATCAACCTGTTACTAAGCATTATCAACCTACAACTATATAACAACACTGTACCAGCTACCAAATACAAGATACCAAGTACCAACAATCAACTAACCACACATAAAAATAATAGCAATTAAATACAAAATATTCTTCATCACATACTCTATCTTCTTATCAAAATCAAAAAAGTCAATCAGATACCAACTACCAACTACCAAGTACTAACAACCAACTACCTACAACCAACAACTATGTACTAACAAATTGATCTTTAAAAGAAAAATACTCATCACTTGAAAAATTAGATGGAAAATTAATTGAACTCAAGACATCAATAACTTGGTAAAAATTGATTAAATAATTGCAAAAATTTAAATTTACTCAAAATAAAAATCATAAAAATTTAATTAATAGACAAGAAAGAATTCTATTCATTAATCATCCAGTAAATAAATTAATAAGATAAGATTTAGTAGATAATTGATTTAGATTGAATAAATTAATTGAAATAAAATTAATTTTAATTATTTTTTTTTAAAAATGATACATGTACTCAAATTGATTGACTGAATGCTCAAAATATTCAAAAATCAGTATAAATTCATTAAAATTATCAATGTCATCAATCTACAATAAAAATAATTATCATTAAATTCCAAAAGAGACTAGAAAACTAACAAACCAGAAAATTCATTCAAATGACAATAATTGGTATATTCAAGCGAATTCTCTAATAAAATCATCTAAAAGAATCATTTCGCCTGAAATATCTCTATTTTTAAAGATTAGTATCTTATCGATAAGTACTTGTTAAATATCATATATTCACCTCAAACTAACAAGATTCCTTAAAATCCCTTAAATGACTATATTTCTACCCTTAATCAATATTATTACAAATAATTCAATAAAATCATCTAAAAAGCATCAAATTTCCCAAAAATAACTCTATCTTTAAAGATTAGTATTTTATCGATAAATATCCTTAAAAGGTTATATATTTACCTCAGACTAATAAGATTCCTTAAAATCCCCTTTAAATGACTATAATTCTAACTTTAATTCGTATTATCACAAATATTTCCCTATAAAACAGGTAAAATCATTAACTCTAAATAATTTATAAAATCTAATGATAAAACCGGTTATAATTAAATTTTTGTTAATCACTGTACTCGAAATTTAAAATAAATATTGCTTGAAATTTGACTGTACAATATAACTGAGTAGTTGCATAGAAAGATTAAATTTATCCATATTTCTTCAAATGATCATTTTACCGATATCCAACCGATTTAATTACTAATTAAAATCACCCGATAGATTTCTCCCAATAAAGATCAATTTTCTTTAGTCGACGTTTTAAATCAATATTTCCAACTTTGTCGTTGTCCGTCTAAATAAAGATAAAAATAATTTAAAGTTGATATCAATCCCAATTATCTGTAAAGTTTTCATTGTCAAAACCAAGTAAATAGATCATTATCCCTACTTAATAAAACATTGTTCTAAAACATAAATCTAAATTAATTTACTGTGCATTAATCACAACCTAATAAAACAATATAATTATTATTGATTCATAACTAATGTATTGCAATTTCCCTTAAAACATTGATATTTTACCAACATCATCCTTAAAAGATCATATATTCCCATCTTAACCCATCCTTCATTAAATTTAACCGACTATATCTCCCTTACAATGATATATTCCTACCTTATCCGATCTCTCATTAAATCTAACCAACTATATCTCCCTTAAAAGATCATATTTTCCCATCTTAACCGATCTCTCATTAAAGTCAATCGACTATATCTCCCTTACAATGATATATTCCCATCTTAACCCATCCCTCATTAAATTTAACCGACTATATCCCCTCAAAAGATCATATTTTCACACCTTATCCGATCCCTCATTAAATCTAACCGACAATATCCCATCTTATCCGATCTCTCAGCAAATATTTCTACCCTTTTAAACATCTAACCAAATATATCCCTCAATTCTACCCACTTGAATCCTCCTTTAATTCAGTCAATCCTCTTAAAATCCTTAAAAAATTCTTCAAAAAATATGAATTTTCATAAACACCAAATATTCTTCCATTGAAATAATTTAGAAGCTAAATAATAAGAGCCCACTAAAAGATCAAAATTCACTAAAATTTTCTACAAATATTTACCATCAAATACTGGAGATGATATATATTGGATTGATCATAATTCTTCATCGATTCAACCAATCATTTTCAAGCAATAACAGCAAACTAAATTTCAGTATATTCTACAATCATTTTCAAGTAAATTTAAAGTCCTTGATAAGGTTAACTGTTTCTTAGCTTATGTTTTTTAAAGTTCATCAAAGTGTAAATATTCTTAGAAAAATATTGAAAAATTATTTATTCAAATACATTACAAAGTTATCATCAAAAATCACTTAATTATTAACCTAATTGTCAATGAAATTAATTTTTATTTAAAAACTATTCAATAAAATACAACTAATTATCAAGAAATTAATTAAATTTATCAATTAAATTTATCAGTCAACATGAAATTCTTAGAAAATTATTCAATATCCTCATAAAAATTTATCCACTTGATTATTGTAAAAACTCTAATTATTAACATTGAAAATAAATTTTATTTAAAATTAAAAAACCAATCAATAAAAATACATTCAATTATCAAGAAATTAATTAAATTTACCTTAGAATTAGCATTAAATTACAGAAATTCACAAAAATAATGGAAATTCACAAAAATAATAGAAATTCATGAAAATGATAGATATCCACGAAAAATTACGGAAATTCATGAAAATATTAGAAATTCACAAAAATGATGGAAATTCATGAAAATGATAGAAATTCATAAAAATGATAGAAATTTACTTGAATAAAACCATCAACTCTAAAAATTATCAATGCCTTAAACAACAAATTTGTCTAAATAATCATTCAAATAAAAGCATTAAATACCTTTACGACTAATACACTTACGACATGTTGAATGTGAGTAGTACCCTTGTGAGCAATACCCATAGGGGACAGAATATTTTTTCGGATAAACTCAGAGTATATATTAATTAACTCATTCAAATTTTCATTGAATCAGTAAAATTATCATAAATTTCGATAAAAATTCTAAAGTGGTAAGCAATGAAAAGAGAAATATTCTTTAAACTTTGATAAAAATGAAGGTGTTAAGAATCTTCATTAGAGTGAGGAAATTATTCATTACTCGATTCAAATGGGTGAAAATAATTGATAGAATAATTCATTAATGGATCATTGAATGGGCATAGATAAGATGAAGGTTGATAAGAATGCAAATATATTAATTGAATTTATTTAAAATTATTTCATAAAATTCATAAAAAAAATCTTAAAAGAAATATCTGAGGGGAATAATTAATGGAAAATTGCGGGGATATAAGTGATTAAAAAATGGAATATTTAAAAATTGGGGGAATATAAGTGAGAAGTATATGTAATTTAAATTTTTACATAACAAGCCGCAACTATTTTATTACATAACAAGCTGTGAATGGTATTTTACCAACATTTTACTAAATTTTTAAAGTATGTAATTTAATTTTTATTTTTATTTTTAAATTGTACATATTTTGAATATCATTC
>CAUHTR010003779.1:0-24711 GCA_959609185.1 Schmidtea polychroa | reverse complement strand
TCTCATGATTTCATGTATCCCATTGCTTCTTCACCTCCAGTTGAAAAAACTCCGCATAATAAAATCATACTACGTTGAAGTTCTGGTTTTGCCTATTTTCTCCCACAAATTCTTGCTCATGGCTGTTACTGATGCTCCAGAGTCCCATAACATCTCTGTTTCGGCATTATTCAACATTATTTTACTCCAATTTCTTCCATCTTCCGTCTGGCACATCTCTTCTTCTGCTTTGTCTCTTCGTCGTTCATTTCTTCTTTCACAATTTATTGTCTTGACTCCACCGACGAAATGAAACCCATGGAGTCGCTGATGTTTTCTCCGTCTTCTCTCAATATAGTATATTTTTCAGGGACATTGTATCTATCTTCCATGTCGCTGTGAGCAGTTCTGAAATCCTGGCTGTTCTTGGTGTAATCTCATCTTTCAGATTTTGAATCTTCTTCTTCTATGCACGCTATTCCTTGATATCGGTGTGGAACCTCTTTCCGTGACGAAAAACAATCTCGGAACCCGTGACCTTCCTTGCCACATATCAGGCATTTATTTCTCAGTGGACACTCATACCTTCTGTGTCCCTTTTCGCCACAGCAAAAACAATCACCTACCGTTAATTTTGGGACCGATGCTTGTGGTAGTCCTCTACTTTCGTTGTACAGCCTCCTTGCTATATTCTTCATGGATATTGTTGGCAGCTCCCTTTCTGAGCTATTCGGGATTCTCTCATTTCTCAAGAATTGTTCTCTTGGAGATTGTTCTCGACGACCATGGTTATTTCCTTCGTATTGTTTGGGTCCGCGTATAGGATGTTCGTCTCTTCTTGATCTGTGGTGACTAAATGACTCTTCTGATAGTCTTCTTTGTGGTGATATAGGCATGGGATTTTGGGTATTCTAATGAATTCTCATCTGCCCTCCCTCAGTCACGCTAGCGTATGTTCTTTGACCGATTGCTTTAATAAATTCCATTTTTGTTTCCATTTTTGTTACTTTCAAATATTTTTGCCAATGATCTCGTTTCTTCAATTTTTGTTTCTGGTTTCGTCAATAGTATCTCCCGCAGTCTCGCATCGCGTGCTTTATTTGCGATGAGGTCTTGAACAATATCTTCTTCTGATCGTCCTGAATTTTCAACTTCAGCTAAAGCTTTCCTTAGTCGTATCTCAAAAGCTGCAAACCTTTCATCATCTTCCTGTTCCATAGCTGCCAATTCTCTGATTTTATCAGTTATTGATTTTGTAATTGTGAACGTATGTAAGAACCACGCTTTGGGTTAGGGTTAAGGCCTATCATAAGAACTGCTAATGTCCTGATGCACCTCGGGGTTAGAAGGTGTAGCGCCCTCTTTCTTTTGCCCCCCCCCCCTCATCATTTTATCCATCCTAACTCTTTCCTTTGATTTTTATCTCGGATTTCTGTGTTCGGAATTTTGACTTAAAATGAATGAGACTTGAAGATTTTTGAGATCGTGCGAAATTTAATAAAATTTATAGCTTTCTTAATGCTATTTTTCTTCATCCCTTTTGATTGAAAATGCTTACCTTTTCATCAATTATTCTCATTGCTTTCTGGGGTTTCTTTTTCTATCATTTTCCAATGAATCATTGAAATATTCTTTTCCCTAACTTGATCTATTTCGACCTAAATCTCTTGTTTTGATCACTCTTTTTTTTATTCTCTTACTTTTCCATCTCAAATTTGATATTTTATCAGCATTATTCTGTTTTTGTTCCGGATTTTATTATTTTTCATTTTTTCAACTAGTTATTTTTGGTTTTAATTAGTTATTTCAATTTTTCATTTTCTTATGTTTTTAATTTGTTAATCATTTTATTCCATGCTTTTTATTTCTTATTATATTTTTTCATTTTTTTCTATTTTATTTAATTCTAATTTATTTTTTCTTTGGCTTCTTTACGTTGTTTCTCGTCCTTTGTTTAAATTTTAGCCTTTTTCTCGCGGGTTCTTGTCTGGTTATTGCTCATTACATAAAATTAGACCTCATTACTTTGACAACCGGCACATTGAACATTGTAATACGATCTATCCTGCACCAAATCAATCAAGTAACACATGAACCATTGATATTTACCTCATAAAAGCTCAACGCAACATAATAGAAGAACTAAACTTTCGACCACAAACTTTTAGCAGTTGACCAAAAATTTCCACATATTTTGGAGGAACGGAACTTTTGGTACACCCCATGACAATGAAAAACCGGTATTCTTGACAACAGAGATAAATCCCATAGATTGATGAATACAATTACACAATCAAATACATAGATGGCAGAGAAAACATTGTTTTCAGATTGTCCTATTAGAAGTTCCTTCACTATAACTCACTAGCCACTCATCTTAGTCAACGATCTCAAGAGATACGAGCCAACAATAGAAGATCCTTCGTTTTCTCATTTGGGTACCTCAATCTCGACAATAACGACTATTACTCGTTAATGATGCATACTCGCCGTAACAAAGACCACTTTTCTTAGTAATTCACGATGTACATAACCCAGGTTCTTCATCAACTCATTAATTCTTACGACCCAGTGTTGTATTCCTTGTATAAGAAAATACGTAAAAGAATGGTTATTTCAATGTCTGCTCTGTGAACAAAACGAAATAAACTATCTCTATCTTTTATATATTACCTATTTGTTTTTAAAATTTAATTTTAATTTCGTTTTTAATTTTTCTTTATACCGTATATACTCGCATATAAGCCGATTTGTATATTAATTTAAATGTATATTAATTAACATTTAATATAAATTAATTATTGAACCATAATTATTTTAATTAAAAGTAGGTTCGCGTATAAGCGACCCATCAATTTGGGGAAAAAAATTAATCCAAAATTACTCGGTCTATAAGCAAGTATATACGGTATATATTTTTTCAAATTTGTATTATTTGAATTTTCTCACATTATTTTAAGTTTATTTAGTGCACTATTCCACTGATATGTATTTCCGATACGAGAAAGCAAAAATCTTACAATTTAGTATTTGCCAAATATTATTAAGTATTTTTTTAAACATTTTTAAATGTCGGTACTCACAGATCTTACCGCAAACAATACTGAATATCGAATAAGAAAGATGTGAGATATTTTATTCAGTGTTGCCGGGATAGTCTTACTGATCAAAGGAGGATGTATGACTATGTTTAGGTAAATCACAACATTATTACATAATAATATTATATCTTATCAGAAAGGTTCGAGGTATGCAGTGGCGTAACTAGTGGACGCAGGACCCTGCGTTGCGGGGGCCCTAAATTATTACTAAAAAAATATTTACAATCATTTTCTGAAACTTTTTCCCGCAGTTATATTTGCCTACAAACATAAAACTATCATTGAATAGCGGCTGCTGTGAATAACTATGTATAAAACTTTAACCGAAAAATTTAAGTGGAAATATTTTACATTGCGCGGGAGGCCCAAATTTTGAAGTTCCGCCACTGGAGGTATGGTAAATTCTATTTATGCTATAATACGAATGCATAATATAATAAAACCTAATCTTGCTTTATTTTTTATTCAATCGATAGATTAGTTTAATTATTTTCACAAAAGGAAATTTTTGACCCCACGATAAGTAATTATTTATCTTACCTTTATCAAAGACGGCTTTGATTTTGGATCTTTCTTCTGAGATGCAACTTGAAATTTTTCAATTGACAAAACTTGCTACGTGATTTATATTTAGAGATCCTAAATAATATTTTTATCTAAACAAAAAATTTAAAGAAATTTAAAATCTCTAATTTAAAAATTTGCATTATAAGACTTTTTTATTTATGTTTATTTAAAGACTTTTAGCCAATATTACATATATATCGTTGATAATTTACAAATAAAAATTTATTTCAGATATTTCTAGTAAATTTGATAAGTCTTTCAATTTAACAAGTGTTTCCGAGATGCGTCAATAAAATAAGATAAGATAGAAAATTATTAAAATTTATAAAATAATAAATATTATTTCTTTCAAAAATAATAAATTGAAAATTACTGGTTTTGTACAAAAATATATCCATGTGTGTGAATAAATATATTACATTAACAAATTATATAATGATATTTATATAATAATAATAATAATAATAATAATAATAATAATAATAATAATAATAATATAATAATAATAATAATAATAATAATAATAATAATAATAATAATAATAATAATAATAATAATAATAATAATAATAATAATAATAATAATAATAATAATAATAATAATAATAATAATAATAATAATAATAATAATAATTGTTAAATTAGTTAATTATATTTTTTTTGGAACATTTATCATTGCAACTCATCAAGTAATAAAAGAATTTTAAAATTAATTTATCGTTTTTAAGAAAAGGCAAAAATCAGATTGAATGGATAAAGATTAAGATTTATTTGTTAAAATTAGCAAAATGCGGAATTCTTGACAATATTAAAAAATTTGAATTTTTTTTGGATTGCGACCATTAACAATAATTTTACCAAGTTGCAAAGAAAAGTTAACTAAGTTAGACATTATTTACCAATCGGATTGCTAAAACGAGTTTGCCCTTTGGGACGAGATACCCATTTTTGTATTTCAATCAGCTGTGATAAAGGATCAAAGGTGTAATTGTAATATATAAATAAATTTCTATTTTGTTGCGTCTTGTTATTTGATAAGAAAATACGAGGAGTCCAATTTAAAATTTTTCCCTGAAAAAGATTGATATATAATATTGCTCAATTTTAACTTCTTCTCAAATTATGTGGGTCAGGAATAATTGTAAAATTAGATGAGACAATGCTCAACTAAAAGTTCAAAAGCCAAAGAGGTCACTCTTATACTAATAAATCAGACGCTGTTTGCATAATCGAATGTTCCCCATCGATAACTAAGGTTTGGAACCAGAATATACCTGACACGAATGCAACAACAATTCGGATCAGAAAAGAGCGCATAGTTGATGGAAGTACGTTATATACCAACGAACATAAAAGTTATTCAGGTTTGTTCCGCAAAAATTTCAGCACGCAACAGTTTGTCATAAATATAATTTTGTAGAACCGACAACTGTGGCACATATGCAAAACGTGGAATCATTTAATAACGCTATTAAGCTGGAAATAAAAATGGTACCGTTAAGACTACTGTCAGGGCCGAATTTTTGTCTGAATTCATCTGAATATGGAATAACAAGCAAGCATTGTTTGCTTGAAGCTGTATTTAATTGAATAAACAAAATAATTCATAATTTTTTTTCACTTTATTTTAATTTAAATCATTTTAAAATATTTTTTGGAGTCGAGGCTTTTTTTTCTTCCTTGATCATAAAAGGTCCGTCTTTTGCCTTGATCCATAAACCAAGTAGAATATTCTTTAAGTTCTTGTGATAGAGATGCCCTAATTTAGAGATCAAGAACATTATTGCGAAAGTTATTGCGAAACATCCAAATAATCAGTAAAACAAACAACTCATGAGATTGGTATCAGCAAATCAAAAGTACGTCGCCTTTTAAGACTCTGTAAATAGAAAAGTTATATTCCAACAATATTACATATTATCAAACAGAATAATCCAGACAAATAAAACAATTTTGAGAATAGTACTTAGAAAAGTATCAACAGGATGCATAGTTTTGGGGGGAAATTTTTGGGACATAATCGTACTTACTGGCTAACTGTAAATGTTACATAGGAACACCATGTAAATTTACCAGGAGTTTCAGTGTGTGGCGGAATTTCAAGCATATAATTAATTGAACCATTCTTCTTTCACAATAGAGTGACTTGTGTGAATTCCTTAAATTTACTTTAAGAATCTGTTCTACCACTTCCATGAAGATGGCGAATTTTATTTTCAGCAGGATGAAGCATCTCCTCCACACTAATATCGTGATGTAAAAGCAAAACTTGATGACAATCCTCCATAGAGATGACTTGTATAAAAATGTCCCATACCCTGGCCGTTCCCCAGACCTGATACCACTCAATTTATTCTTGTTGGGATATTTTAAAAATAAAGTCAACGCCAAAAATCGAAGACCATAGAACAGTGGTTCCCAACCTATTTTGGCCTAGGGCCACTTTGTTTAGGTGGAGGTCACGAAGGGCCAAAATTTTTAAAACAACAAAAAACGGCGAAGAAGAAACCTTATTGTGAGTTAATACTCTAGAATCTATTATAAGTAAGAATCTATTAGAATCTATTATAGAATCTATTTAAACGAAGTTAAAGACAAACTTTTCCCAAAGAAGGTGTGAATGTGAATTTTTTCTTAGTTTTCTTTGTTGAGGAGAGGGCCACTTTTTATGCCTGGCGGGCCACGGGTTGGGAACCATTGTCATAGAAGAATTAAAAGCTAAAATAGGACAAAACAAACTACATCACCAAATTAAATGTTTGTCGAAGTTTGTGATCAGAACGGCAGTAATTTTTAACATCTGCAGTAAAAGAAAAAGTTATACATTTTATGTAGAATCTTTTGCAATTTTAATATTAATTATATATGAATAAAAACTGAGGTTATAATCATTCAGACTATGCATACATTTTTTAGAGACACTCTGTATTTTTATTATAAGGTTGTCGTATGAAGTGTATGCGAGTGTATTTAAAAATTTTTAAAAGTTTTATCAAATTATGAGTTTAGGAAATTTTGAAATTTTTACAAATTAACGTAAGTTATAATAGTTTCAGACTTAAATTCATCTTTTTATTATTATTTGTCACATATTTTCAATTTTTTAAACAGATTTTTGGGGAAAATCGCGAATATTCAGAAAATCATGTTTTTAGTTTTTATATTGACTTTTCTATTTGTCTACACAAATTTATAAATTATAGAGCGAAATGAATTTGTATGTTCTCTTAAGTACCTTCTAAAATGATACTAATCATTATCATTTACTTCTATCTCTTTATTTTCTCGATAACTTAAAGTTGTAAAAATGAATTCAGTAGTGTCTTCGACATTATATTCTAAATTTTTATCTGCAATTTTTTCAAATGAGCTTATTCTATGCAACAATTAAATATATTGAAAGTTTGTATTCATTTTTTATTATGTGTTACGTGTTTAAATTAAGTTTAATCCCACTTTTTCACTTTCTATATCAAATGATCGTATTACACGAAACAAAAAATTAAAACACAAGTAACGTTGGGTTTTTCTATAATATAAACTTATTGATTTTTAAAAAAATAATTGAAAATGTTCTTTTCATTAAAATTATTTTTCTGCCTTTATATTTTCTATACACCCGTTTGTACGGAATAAAAACGTCTATAATGCAGGTTGGTGTGCAAATCTATGAATGACTCATGATTTGTTATCAGTTATTGTCATTCAATTATTAAATTTGATTTTTATTGAGATATTTTGGAATTTAAAGTGAGTTTTATTAATTTTTAACTTAAAATTTATGTTCTATATTATTAAGTATATATTTTAATTTTATTTATCCATTTTGGACAAAAACAGTGAATATTTATTAAATAATATTTTTGATTTTTTTTGACTTTTTAAGTTTCTTTCCAAATTTGTAAATTATAAAGTTAAATGAACATTTTTGTATTCATATTATTCCATGCTAACGGGTATGAATTAATATAAATTAATCATATCTTATATTAAACCTTAATTTATGACTATCCTGCTTATAACTTATGCGCTTTGGTATAAATACAGTCAACACAATACTAATAAACAAGCCTAAATTTTAATAAATTTCATCGTCTTTTTATTGATATAAGAACCAAGGTAAGTTCCTATACGACATTTAAACCCTGTGCCCATGATACTTATTATGATTGAATTTTTCAATCTTATTAAAACAATTTTGAAATAAAATATTTTCTAAATTATTTTATATCAAGTTACGTGAAGATTGAGTAAATTCAACAACTCATTAAGCTTGAAAATGTCACTTTCCACTACAGACCAGACAATCAGAATTTATGATTTGAGTTTGGAAATTTTGCACGAATAAGTAACTTGGAAATTTTTTAATTTATTTAAAAATGATTAATTTTTAATGATATGATTATTTATGATTTATTCAACTTTGTCAATTTTTATTTTAAAAATTTTCAACAATTTTAAAATTACAAAAACTAATTTCATAATAGTAATTTAATTAAAAAATGTAAATGGATCCATGTTGAAAATAATTCGATTATTCCATGAAATAAATTATTTTAATGTCACTTTTAGCGGAAAACACAAATTACATTGGCGTCACTTAAAAATTATTATTTTTAATAACTCTAAATTAGTTTGTATAATATTTTACACGATGCTATTTTTTAGGGTGGTCTACTAATTATCTCAGCAAAATGAAAAAAGGTGGGACTTGGCAATTTTTGGCAATTATTGTCCTTGAATCTTTAGCTACAGTCGACAAAAGGGTTATAAACCGTCTAAAATTTGTGGAGATAATTAATGGATGACTCCTTGAATAAATTTTGAATTCTTGTCAATTATTTTTTGAATTAAAATCCTTTATAATTTTATTCATTCATTAATTTGAAGCTATAATTTATTTTCTGGTCAAAAATATTGTATTTTTGACTCACAGTTTTAGCACGTAAAAGATTTTCATGTAAAATTCACATAAGCCAAATAAAAGTTATTTCAAATTTAAAAATCAAAAAGTAATAACATTTACATAAAAAAGTATGATGGATCTCACACAACTATGCATATTTAACAGCGAAAAAGTATTTTAATCAGAATACTAATGAACCGGGGATATCAAATGTGTTTTGGCGAGGCGTTATGAATCAACTTTTGGATCTTCATACCTATTTTTTCCACTTAAATAAGATTCGAAATTCTTTAAAATTCTGGTTTCATTATATAAGTTTCTGGGTAAATCAAGTATTCTAAATAAATTTTGGTTGATTTAACGTCATCTAACGTCATCTCCTAAAGCTTTGTTACCCCCTATGCATTTAAAATATATAAAAATCATTAAAAAAAAACAAAAAAATTTTATTAAAAAATATAAAAAAATTTTGCAATATGTGCAAAATAATGAAAAAATATAAAAAAAATATGTATAACCATAAAAACAACACCCTCAATGCAAAAATGAATATACAATTACAATATTAATATAAAAAATACCTATAAATATAAAGAAAAATATTCAACTATGTATATATTTTCTTTCCATACTAAAGGAATTTTTTTAAAACCCTTATTATTTGAAATATTCTTATAAAATTCTTCACTTGAATTAGAAAAATTACACTTAACTTACAGTATAGCCTTTAAATTTTCTACATTCAGTTGCGTTTTTTACAACTGAAAAAAGTCTTTCCGTTGCAACATTGATGTCAGGCAAGCTCAACTTAAATTCAATTATTTCCTTAATAATTAATTCAACCCACCTTTTATCTGTTGTTATTTTTATGTCTTTCCAAGCATTTAATTTTGTATAATCAACATAGTTTTTTAAATATGAAACTTCATCAAAAAGTTCATAAAGCATTAAATAATTTTATTTTATCATCAAACTTTGAAATATATTCAAAACATTTTGCGCATTATCCAAATGAACACAAATTTTAAAATTAATCCATTTAAAACCATTATTGTGTTAAAATTGTGATAAGCAGAGTTCTAAGTACTGGATACATTTATTAAAATCATTATTCTCATTTCCTTCGAAGTAATCTTCTTTTGTCCAACATTATCTTCTAAAATTCTTAATTGACTGCGTAGAGATTCTGTACTACAGAGAGTGGTAGAAACTGCATATCCATTCTTTCATTTTATTTGGATTTTAAACTGTCTATTTCTGTAACATCCAAGATATTATCTTTATTTCCTTCAACATTTGTTACTGTTTTATAGTTATAGACATACGTATGAGCTATCATACTGAAAAAAAACTTGAAAAACCCTTCGACGGTTTTTAATAGGCAAGAAATATGATTATAACTGGGAATACATACTTTAAACTCTTCCAGTCTTGGGTATCAATGTCACCCATCAAGTCTTGTTGTATCCAAGCTAACGCTTGTATTTGAACTCTGCATCCTCATAAAATTCTTTTAATAACTCCATCATTATAGTAAATATATAAAAATGTCAGTAACTTTTAATTATGATAACTCAAAATGAAAGATAGTATTTTTAAAATTTTTATAGAACTTTAACACCTTAACTAGAAATTAGAATTTTGAACGGATTGATTTATCAGTTTCTGTACAACCAGCAAACTAAATAGTGAATTAAAAAGTAAATACTGACTTTATTCTAGAGAAATACAGTATATGTTGCTGTTGGTCTATGCAGGAAAATAGTCAACATCGTTCAAATGCTAGTAACTGACCGTACGACAACCTTGAACATGTCAGTGGTACATGCGGCTGTTAACGTGTTAAGTAACTTTGGTTAGTATTTCTATACATTTTAATATAATATTTAATAAAAGTTTATACACATTTCAAACACGTCTATTATAAAATTGTCTAAATGAAAATATTGGTAAAGTTACGTTTCATGATAAATTCATTTGATAAAATAAATATATTTAAACGGAAAATTTAATCAAAGCATATGTAAACCAAAAAGATTTAAATTTCATCAACAAATGCTCATCGACAGTTAGGGTAACCAACTTAATTTATGATGTAAACTTCGGTTTTGATTTGTCGGAACTTATCAATTCTTGAATTTATTTACACAGGGTTAAAGATTTTTTCCAGATTATGCATGCATAATGCCAAATTTTGAATAAAATTAAATAGAAATTTAGACTTTTTTATAATTGAGAAATTTGCGTCTTCATATCATCTTTGATGCTTTCAAAAAAGCGACAAATCTTTGTATATATCCGTAAGAGTAGAACGATTCTCGTTCTTTGTTTGTTTTAAGTGCAAAAATGAGAATTTACGTAGTCATGTGGAACAAAAACAAGAGTTTACTCGCTAACTGTTTTATGTAGCACTTGTTAGTATCTTCTTTTCCCGAACTTCGGGTGTTAATTGTATCAATCATTAAATTATAAATAAATTCACGCTTTCAAAAATATGTATTTTTATTACACAATATTTAAACTAAGTTAAAAGAATCCAAACTATGCAATTTTTCATGACAGGATCTTTTTAAATATTCATACATACATTCAACACACGATTTTTAATTATAGTATTTTTTAAATTTATTTTTTAAATTAATTTCAATCATATTTTAACAAACCTATATATTTAATAAAACTTTATGAGACCTTTTATTTTTATTTAAAATATGATTTTAACTATTCAAATAATTAAAAGTTTTACTTGATAATTATTTTTACTTTAAAAGAATTGTTTCCTTTACAAAATACTTCTTTTATTAGAATTAATTTATAGAAATCTTTAGAGTATTTTTAAACATCTTACAGCACTTTCATTTCTCGGCAAACTCGTCTCTCAAGTCTTTTTTATAATGCTCATTGCATAATATAATGATTTTATTCTCAGTAATACTGTTATGCATAAAACTATCATATCTAAATCGGCATTAAATGGATGAGAAATATTTTGAAAAATGTCTTAAATTTTCATAATTTCAAAAATATATTTTTCACTATTATATGCAGAAAGAAAATGTTCTTGCAAATAATTTTTCGAAATCTCCGTGGGGATCTATTTTGATTCAGTCCCCTTACATCACCCTAAAATGTCACACACATGACCCTTTTTCATCGAGCTGCACTTTAAAGGGTTTTCTTTGAATAAAATGCTCTCCAGTGGAAAAATACTATTTTAAAAGTCATTTCCATATCACATCAGTATTTAATCTTTTACTGGGCAGTACTTGTTGGTGAATCAAGCAAATCTGAAAATTCTTTCTTTTTTGCATAATACATTATTATATACAGTGAGTTTTGAGACTTCATCTTTTGTTATTGGCACGAGTTTGCATAGAGGTTTAGTTTTGTCAGTAAAACTTTTAAAAGTGTTAAATATATCAAGATCTTTGAAATCATGCAAATTAGTTCTTTTCTAAGGATAGAATAATCGAAGGTCATACAAACAAAAATGAGCAATTGAACTACGTCTCTGATAACTTTAGGGACACAAAATTCGTGACGTGAGCTTGCAGATTCTCCCATAGTTATTAGCAGTTAATGCACGTTAAATGAAAATGGCACGGTAAGTATTTTTGTAGTAAAAATTAAAATCAAAGGGTACTAAACGAACGTACACAACTGTAAGTATCTAGATTGTCTGCTCCAAAATATTCAATCCACTTTTAGTCTCCAATATAAACTTTTGTCAAGCTATGTCAAAAATAGAATAGTTTTAACGAAATAATAATAAATGATTATAGTTGATAGTCAAATATTAAAAGGGGTGATAATATAAAATACTAAAAATTAAAATGTATTTCCACTTTCCTTTAATCTCATTTGTTTTTAATAGATATTAATATTTATTTAACACACCTTTTCGACACATCATTTTATAAGCGCAAAAGAACTGAGATTATTTATTTAATTAATAAAAATATTGATTTATAATCTGGGAAAATAGAATACAAATAAAATTGCTAGTTAAAATAGGTTAATGGTGAACAGAATAAAAAACTGATAAAACGTATTGGATAAAACAAATAATTTAAAGACATATTTAAAGTAGTATAAACCGGCTTTACAATGAATTAGATAAACTATAACATAGATTAGCCACATACGTAAATTTTCATGCAAATAACATAACTTTGATGCCAAACATAACTGTTATTTATCACCAAAAATTATTATTAGCGTTTACAAATTTTTTTTATCAAGTGGCATTTCAGAAATAACACAAAAATAGACGTAAAATGTCAGGTTCATTTTTTGTTTAAAAATAAATCTAGAAAATAATTTTTTAATTGAATTTTCAAAAGTCAAATTAATAGAAATGCCTCTTATTTCCAATTAATTAATTTTCATTTTTAAACTTTTATACAAATGATTTTTATAATAGATTTCATTTTAGCAAATCAAACCATTAAATCAATTTATTCATGAAAGTATTAAAAATAATAAAAAAAAAATTAAAACGATTCCTCGAAGATTTATTATAATTGAAAATTATAAATTAATTTTTTGTAATATTACGATATATTATATTATAAGTAATACACCAATACTTCACTTTGTGTTGATTTCGATTTGCATAGCATAATATTTTGACACTCAATTTTCAGTTTGAGTTTAAATTGTTTCACATTGGGCTGCGTTTCTATTTCTGCATTATTTTATAATTTTTCAGTAACTTTAATGAAATATCGGAAAAATAATATTGCGAAACAATTAAAATAAAAAAGTGATAGTGAAATATCATTTCAGATGAAAAATGTTGCTTCAGTATGCGTAGCATTTTTGGAAAACCAATTATGGACGCAAAGTGAGGTATTGGCATATATTACATTATAAAGTAATAGAAGTAATTAAATTAAATTTCTCTTTCATTTCAAAAAATATATTTAATTCATACAAATTAAAAAAACCAATAATTACCAATTATTTTAAGCAATATAGTTTAAGCATTTATAGTTTTAAGATTAACCTAATTATTAGTAATAAATATTTATAATTTATTTTAATATATGAATTTTACTTAAATAGTTATTTTAATTAACTGATTATAATTTGTGATAGATATTATATTAATTTCAAACAACTTAAGTTGTAATTAATATGAATATTAAATTAGTATTAAACTATTTATCGTATATATTTTATAAAACATTTAGCGAGACATTATTGGTATTATTGAATTATTTAGACTAATTATTCATCAATATTATACTTTGTTATAATTGACTATTTATGTCTGACATAATTTAGTGATTTAAATAAATATTCTTGATACAATTTTTTGTATTTAAAAATTTTGATATAAAATTGTAACTTTAATTTAAAAATGTGTATTATTTTTTGTTTTTACAAAATGTTATAGTTTACTATCACAGATTATTATTACATCAACAAAACGTTTATTACAAGTTTTTAGGTAGAGGTAAACATGCAACTAGCTTTTTTACTTGATGGTGCAACAAAAAAGGGTTGAGAACCACTTGCATAAAGCAAACGACAAAACAAAGTCTACAGTAGTATTTATTTCGTAGATTTTATCGTAGATTCTCAAAGTTCTATTAAAATTGAAAAAAATTTATTAGTTTGATCTTTTAGGATTGTAAATATTTAATTTAATTTTTACCCATTTTTAGATATTTAATGAGCTTTGAAAACAGAAAAAGAAAATATATTAATTCATCCAGAACATTGGAATTGAATATCGACATCAAGATGCACTGTCATGACACCATCTTACAGACATTATTCGACATATTCATATAGTTGTATAGTGATTAAATAAATTTATTTGGGTAATTTAATTCTTTAATTATATATCTTGATAAATTTTTTAATATAAATGACAGAAATACTATAATGTTGCAAAAAAGCATCTAAAATTGTCAGATCAAAAAAATATTTTATTATTAATTATTATCAAAATCCTTAACTTTATTATTAAAAATATATAAATATCATGATGATTTAAGATAACTGTAAAATCAGGCATAATGATATCAAAATATATTTTTCATTCGAAGGATTTTTCATCAAACTTAGCATTAATGTAATTAAATAAAAATAATTGAACCTAATTAAAAATGACTAAAATATTATTCAAACTAAAAGTCACGTGAATATTATCCACAAAATCTTTTTCTCATATATTGTAATTGGTGTAGAGCCACATACATTGGAGATACTTCCCGTCAACTCAGTATTCGAGCTGGCAAACATTATCGACTGAAGTGTTTTAAATATATAAAATTATTAATTTAATTAATTTTTAAAATTTCAATTTTTTTTGTTAAATTAGAATTTTAAAAATGATATTAGGATAAAATATTAATTGAAATATTTTAAATGCTTTATATATATTTGTTACAAATTAAAAAAAAAATTTATTATTTAAATTATAATTTAAAAATATTTTTATCATAAAATCTTTAATTTCTATAGTTTTTCTAACCTATCTGATGATGACAGGCAAACTGTCGAAATATATCTTAAAACAAATGTTCGATTTAACTAAATAAATTACCATAACAAGTAATAAAATGGAAAAATAATAATTTCAATTTAATTATTATATACAACTTTACTTTAAGTAATATTTAAATTTAATATTTTAATAAATTTTTAATAAATATCAAAAATATTGTAGAGATAAATCAAGAATATGAAGAATGAAAAGAATTAATTAATTTATTATAAAAACACAAATAAATATGTTATTTATTGATTTTTTGACAGTGTCTATCATATTAAAATTTAAAGAATAAATATAAAACTAAAGTGATTATATATTTTAAAATATTATATTAATTTTTAAAGATAAGATGACAACAAATTAAAAACATTCCGAAATATAACCATTAATATTTAGTATAACCTTTATTAAGTGTTAGTAAATCAATCTTAGCTTATTTATTACAATAATTATGAGACATAATTAAATATTATTTTAGAATAGGTTTATTATTTTAATAAAAAAATTATTTAGATACATGAAATAATTGAAAGTGGTATATTGATAGAAAGATGAAGTTTTTGATGAATGAAGTCGCAGAAAATAGTTTGTGTAAAAATCTTTAAAAGCACCCGTGAAAATGTATTATATAATACATTTATCTGTAGACAAGTGTCGAAACTTTATACTAACTTTAGTGAATATTGCTTAGATCTGAATTCTTATTTAATCAACTACAAGTTTAGACTTGTAAGATGGACTTTTATCTTCTTGGAAAAAGAAATTTCGGCTTATACAATAATGTTTATTTTAGTCAAGACAATCTAACAAATTTACTTTCTAATATGACTCTTAAATATACATAAAAATATCATTATTTTCCACACGTCTCTCGGACTCAGTGCATCCGACCTAATGTAAAATTTAATAAATTAAAAAAATAATTGAAAAAATTAAAGATTTTAAATTTTAAACACCACAAAAATCAGTGAAGTGATTATGTCAAATAAGAAAAATCCACAAATTGCTTGTAAACTAGTTTTGACCAAATTTTATTTATATTCATTAGTGCTTTAATTATTCCCACAAATCATAGAAATGCTTATTCGACGTTTCATGTCTTATAAAACTGACATTTGTTTATCAATGAATTACAATTAATGCACTGATTTCGACTTTTTGTCAATAAACATTTTTTTTCTTTTGATTTACTAAGCATAAATACTATTTATATGCTACAAAAAATGTTTTAATTGTAATTAATTTCTGCTTACAATTTATTAGTAATGTTAAAAATTATTTCTAAATTTAACTTAAATAAAATATTTATATCATTAATACCAATATTTTCTGATAGTATTTGTTTATATTTTAAAAATTATAAAATTGATTTTTAAAATGAAATTTTTAAGTAAAAAATAAAAATAAAAACATTTATTTATAGATTCATTTTAATCCATAGTTAACCGTCGATGCTTCTAGGTAACACACGTGAGATATATAATATAAACCTACATAATAATAAAATAACTGAAATTTTGCTCATGATCCTCACCTCTATGATTACAAAATTAAAACATAAAATATACCCGTTCTATTGGTACTGGTAATTACAGTTGGTCATTAAATAAATTTTAATTTTAATAGTTTTGGTCAACTAAGAGTTCAATGTATATAAATAGTAAAAAAGAATTAAAAAATCTAAATGTTTTTAGTTAATTATTTCAAAGGTCAATTATTTAAAAAATACAGCCAACCTTCGATACTTGAATTACGTTTTAAAAATTCCTTTTACTTTTCTTATAACAATGGTTAAATAATTTGAAATATAACTAAAATTTAATTTTTTTCAAAAATTCCAAGTTTCAAATAATGTGGTTGTGAATAACAAGGAACTAATTAATCGAGTTATTCGAGGGTGCCTAATAATATTTTAATCTAGCAGCAATAATCACCAAAAATATAATTCAAAATATTCAACAGCAGTTATTTCACTATTATTATTATTATTATTATTATTATTATTATTATTATTATTATTATTATTATTATTATTATTATTATTGATAGTACAGAAGAAGATAAACAGTCTTACCATCATTGGTCTACACATCTTCATCTTTTATTCAAATCCATTCATTGGTTAGTTTTCGAAGAATTAGAACTTCTTGTTTAGTTTCTTTTTATTTTTGCTTTTGCTAATAGCTGATTTTGACATAAATTATTCATCTTCATTTTATCCACTTCATCAGAATCTTTGACAATTATTTCAATATCTTCAAAAAAAAACCAAATACCAAATACATTATTCTTGTTCTAATAATTTTAGTATCTCAATTGAAAACTAGTAGATAAAACAGAAGCAAATAATAAAAATACAAACTGTAAATTAAATATAAATACATTGTAAGTAATATTAAATATCTCGCAGGTCTATCTAAAACTCCATTCTAAACCGTCTTTGTACTTCCACTACGTTCTCACACTTATGGTAGGACTTTAAAATAAATTCACGTGATTCAAAGTTTAGTCTAATATTAGACGTTTTTTTAAAAATCAGCCTATGCCTAGAAAAGAAAAAGAAAATTAGAAAATATGAGGTATTAAAGTGTGTATACATTTTCTTGGAACACTCAGAATTATAATTTTTAATAAAAATAAATAATTAATTATATAAAATTTATACGTAAAATTTATAAATCGAATTTACATTAAATTAAATAAAAGTTACAATGTAAAATGGGTTGATAAAATGATTTTAAACGTAAAAATTAATTCCAGGCATGTAGTATGTGTCAATCCAACACACACACACATGTTATCGAGTGGATCCCGGAGTAAAAATTGAGAAAGTGGTAGAAAAAAAATCTAAAACAACACACAATAAAAATACATGCGAAATTTCGAAATATTTAATTGTTGCATGAAATAATCTAATTTTAAATTTTTGAAAAAAAAGCTGGATAAAATCTAGAATATAATGCCGAAGACACTACTGAATTCTATTTTGCAACTATATGAAGTCTCGAGAAAATAAAGAAATAAAATAATAAATGATGATTACTAATTGAATTTTTTTAGGTTTTTAGAAAGTTGGAAAAGTTCATTTTACTATATAATTTTCAAAATTGTAGAAATAACCTGATAAAATACTATATCAATATGAAAACACTATTTTGTGAATATATGACCAATTTTTCTAAAAGTACTTTAAAAATATAACAATATGGGGCGAATCATTTAAAATAGTAAATTTGAGTTAAAAATTATTTAAACCAATTTTAAATTATTATAAGAACTTTTTTCAATTTTCACCTCTGATTTCTTTTCAATTGACATTGTATTTATTAGAAAAGTTTAACTATGAATCAGTCGTTTTTTTTTGATATTCACGAATTTTCAGCACATCTTTTTTTTCAAGTGAATTTTACTTGAAAAAGGCTGTTATTGTATATTTCGGACTTCTAAGAGGTAAGGCTATTTGAGAATATATTTTTTAATATTAGTAACTTAATTAATATATATTTTATTTAGAATTTACTGAATGAACAGAGGAAAATATTAATCTGATTTTGAAAGAGGTCAAATTGTGGCTTCTTCAACGAGAAGACGCCAAAAACGTGAGATTTCTAGAATTATTAAGCGCTCTGTTAAAAATGTGAGGAATCTTTTAAAGAATCAAGTTACTCCATACCCAAAGAAACGCTAAAGTATGCCCATAAGCTCACAGAGAGAGCTAGGCGTTGCTTGATTAAACTCACTTCCAATTCAACAAATAGTTGCAGTTGTTGTTCATGAGAACATGAAATATATCTATTCAATTAAACATCTAGCTATAAGTCCAATTGATAAAAAAATTACGAAATATTTTTTTTTACTATATTACATAATAAGACACCAAGTAAAATTTAGTCAATAATAAACGACATGTTAAAATAAAGAATAACTAAAGCCTTTTTAACAAGTGAAAAAATCTCCAACAAATTCATAAAATAATTTACAAATGGTTCTTGTGAGCCAGAGTGAACCGGTTTCAAAATAGCCATGCACTTCATTTCCCTAATATTTATTAGTTTGTTAATATTTATTACATTTTGAAACGATTGAAAAGATTCCCGGTAAACTTCCGCAGACAATACTCACAAGAAGGCGCTGAGAACCCCGTTGGGAATCAATGGGTTAAACTAAAATATGAAACTCTTGGTAAATAAAAATCATATTTCGATTTTAGAAAGTTTATCCAGCTAAATTTGATGAGAATAATTTAATTTTAAAAATGCAAATAAGTTAATAATTCTTTTTTCTCTTTTAACAGTACGATGAAACATTTCTCCTTATTTCTTATCTGATCAAACAACAATGACTAGCTAATATTTGCAAAAAAACCCACAATTTTGTCTTTTGAAAGTAGTGAAATTATTTTAAAGTAGGTCAGAAAAATCAATTTATTCATTGCCTGAACGAAAAGATATGATCTGGCGACAATGAGTTAACTGGAATTAATCAACTAGAACTGATCAACAAATTTTTATTTCCATTTAAGAAAAAAATGAAAGTTTTCGAAAAACAATATTTTTTCTACGAATCAAATTTACTGAACGGATAATAGTGGAAGGTTTGCATAATAATTTTCTTCTTCACCAAATTTGATAGCACGTTATTTTGGTAATTTCTCATATTTTTTTCTTCAATTCTTATAATGAAATAGTTCAATAATTATTAGTAATATCTTTTATCGTTTTCACCATTGATTAATTTTCAGAATATAAATCAACATTGACACATTTGAAAAGAGCTGTATCAAAAATTTGTGTTAAATAAATGATGCTGATTTATAGTTTGAAAGGAAGATTAAGTAAATTGATAATGGTAATATTAGATTAATAATGAAAAGGAAAAATGATTCGACTGATATAAACAAATTCATTATTCTAAGTTAGTAAATTCACTTCCCAGTGTACACAAGAAATATTTTATTTAATAATATAGAAATAATAATAACTGTGAAATAAATATAATATATTTATCGTTAATTTAACTATATATAATACATTTAAAATATTATGTATTAAATAGTATTTATATGATTGCAGTATGTTGACATCACTCATAATATGAAAACATTATTATCTAAAACAAGATAAAATTTTAAGAAAATATATTTTTAGATATCATTAGGAAAAAAATTCAAAATATAAACATTTTTAAAAACTTTTAAATTGCGCATATAAATAGTTATTGGAAACTATATTTTTATAATTATTTTATGGTATTATTTATTGAAAGAGGTTTCTATGAGCTAATTATAAAATCTATAAAAACTTAAAAATGTTTTTATTACTTTGTTTTGAATTTGAGAGGACATTTAATTATTATTATTATTATTATTATTATTATTATTATTATTATTATTATTATTATTATTATTATTATTATTATTATTATTATTATTATTATTATTATTATTATTATTATTATTATTATTATTATTATTATTTAAAACAATAAAGTGATAATTTAAGCCTTTTCCTGCGAATAATAATGTATTTAATGAAAAAATTTTCGACTATAAGATAGTCCTTGTCAATCTCCTGGAATTTGTAAAAATGTAAATAATATGTACAATTAACCTAAATGTACAATTGAACATGTTGTAAAAAGAAAAAAAGACATCAAATGCTATTTAATAATAAATTTGTGCTTTTTTTGTTACTAGGTAGTAAAAAAGCTCTGGGAATTAATTGTATACATCAAACCCTGATTCTATGGCTAGAACAGTGGTATTTTGAAATTTATTTATTTTCCATTCCAGATGAATTTGATAATTAATAATCTTGAGAGTAAATAACAGAGTCAATTATAAAGACAATGAACTCAGACTTACTAGTTAAGTTTAGTTTGATGTGTCCAAATGTAAATATGTCTGAATGGAAACCAGGAATTAACAAATAAATTATAGAATGCTCTTTTCTTTATCTGAGACCAGTTTTCTTAGTCTAAAGCGAACAGACACTTTTAAAACCACTTTTAAAATATGCTTTTTGGGAAATATGATCAAAAGCAAATGATCAAAACAGCTAAGTCACAGTGGTTATAAATTTCCTTGCCATAACAAATACATGAACTAATCAAATCATTTTGAAAATCTGGTGAAGAACTACAGTCTAAACTCATATCTTTGATGTTAATCTAGATAAATTGAACAACAACATGACAATGCACTGAAAGAACCAAAGCAATATTCTGCGACTTTAGTAGAAGGCAGCCCTCACTAATTGTCTTGTTATTTTGAGAATTTTTGAAATAATTAAAACAGTGATAAAGACGTGGGAAAAATACGATTTTCCAAATGATTTTTCATATTTTCCAAATTTGACTCATGAACTTTAATGACAATTTTAATAATATTTGAAGAATTCGTATCTTGAAAGTCATAAATTTGCTTCAAGGTTATATTTAGTACATCGAACAGAAATAAATAATCTAAAATTAACATTATTTAGAATTAAAACAAAATTCTAGAAAATAAAAAAGTCCTTTCAAGATTTTTCAAAAGAATTATTTTCATTAAAAAATTCTTTTACATCAGATTTTTTAAAACTATATTGCAATTAAAATAAAATATTTTTTATTTACAAAATAAAATTTTGTAATTTTTTATGTTCTAAATTTTAGAAATTTAACAACATTATGACGAAAGATTGATAGAAGGCCACATTTAGTACTTATTTGTAAAAGTCATAAACAATTTCTAGTTGGAAAAGAAAAACAATCATTTTCTATTGTTTTGAGTCAAAAACCAGTAGAAAATTTCACTTACAAAAAAGTACAAAAGTCATAGTGCACAGTGTAATTTATAACGACTTCTTTATTTTATCAACAAAAAGTAAAAAGAATGGCAAATGGATATTTACTCATGACACAAATTAAGTGTATATAAATTGCACATTTAATAAAAGATGTGAAATTAATGGTAAAAAATCACATTATTTCTTATAGTAACAAATCACTTATGAAATAGTAAACATTTTTATTAATTGAACAATTTTTCATAAACGAATTGTTAGACTGAAATTTTAAATCTAAAAGACTTTGTTGTTCAAAAGAAAACATTAACATTTTAATGGTAAGAAAAAATTTCTACTAAAAACGTAAAATGAGTCAAAAACCATTATAAGAGATCATAGAAAACAAGTTTACCGATGCTTACCGATACAGAAAGTCATAAAGCAATTGTTTAAGTAACATTAATTATATGCATTTAAAACATTGATAATTTTTAATTAATTTTAATGAAATCTTGAATTTTTAATACTATACTTCACAATTTGTCGAAGCTAATGTTTTCCTAAAGTTTGATCAATGTTTTTCAACCATTTTCTTTGTGTTCCCAATTTTTACCAATAATTTAGATTTTATTTCATGACTCTAAGTCATTAGAAAAGTAGGTAGGATGACTGAGTGCAAAATTACTTGATATATTAATGTAAGTAGTTATAACACGCACTTGAAAAAATGTGACTGAATAGCAATACTTGCATCTTTTTAAACTTAACTTTTTCGATTTTTTCTAATTATTATGAAATTGTATTATTTGTCAAATATTTTTTCTTTATATTAATATCAATTTAATATTCTATTTATTTATGTTCTTTAAACATATATTTATAAATTTATATTTTTTATAATTTAGGTATTGAATTTTAATTGTTTTCATATTTTATAAATTTTGATCACATTATGTCATCCTTTTCACACAATCTGGGATTTCGTTCTCATGACCTTGACTGTAAAACACTGGATGAGATAATAAAAGATTAGTACCATAAATTCATGGTTATTCATATTAATAATTATTTATCTTTTCCACCGAACAAAAATATTTGTTTTAGTTATAAATAATTTTTAGGAAAAATAAAAATGTGATTTTTGAAAAATAAATTCAATATTTTTTATAAAACTTTTATTAATTGAAATGTTAAACATGATATAATAATTTAAAATTTTTAGGAAATTGTTAAATTAAAATATTAAAAAGTAGGGTAACATTAAATTTTAATAAATACTAAGCAAATTCAATAAAAATGATTCTACTCATAGGTTTTATAATAATTATATAATTTATTATTAGTAATGCAATAAAACAGTAATTAAAAATACATTAAATAAAACGTATTGTAAATTTATATTATTGACAAATTAATTAACTATTCAATTTTTACTTGGATTAAATACTGCTAGTAAATGTATTAATAAATTGAATGTGAATGATGACATAATTTCACCTGGCGTCGATATATTGAATTCTCTTAGACTTATTGTTTTGTAGAAAGCTGAGAGCAGTATTACCAAATTTGACAAATTTATTATCATTATTTAATCGTTTATTTAAATAATTTTAATTAAATATATTTATTAAATTCAAATAAAAATTTTTGTTTTCAATTATTATTTTTTAATATGGATACGATTGATTCCCGAAAGATTTTGTGAAAAATAACTTTAACATATGACAACACACAGTAAAACCTCGATAATACGAAATATTGGGATCTCAGAATTAGGTTCTAATCATCAAGGTTTTAGAATTAACAAAGTTTTACTGTATTAAGTAAATGCAAATATTTAGAGTTCATTATTTTTATACCAGATGTAAAATGCTCAAATTATTAGATTTTTGTATTAACGAGGTTTCGAATTAACAAAGTTTTACTGTATTTATAAAATTAGTTGAAATATTTGAATGGATTTATTATCAATTATTCAATCACCCGAATTTTTATTACGACATATTTGATACCAATTAGATCCGTAACATTTAATTACTTCGTAATTATCCGTTTTAATAATCTACTTTCCATTCAACTGTTTTAATAACAACAATTAAATTCCTTCATGATATCTAACAATATAGCCGATTGCACTCATTGATATTTGTTTGTTTTAATTTAGCATTATCAACGACAATAAAATATGACTATTTTCAACTAAGATTCCGATAAATTTAATTTATGGATTAATGAAAAATAAAATCTGAGAGAGAATAATGCTAATTGTTCTTGAAAATCTTTTCAATAAAATTGTAATAAGAAGATCGAATGACTTAAATAGAAAAATACGATTTTAATGAGTTGTTTTAGTAAGTCAAAAAAATTAATTTCATAACTAAATATTTTATTTTATTTTAAAATTGTAATTCGTCAAAAATTAATTTAATAATCACATTAATTTAAAAGAAATACAGGACAATAAAATTCGATATTATGATTTGATTTTCAGAAATATAAAAATAAATTTTTACGTATTAACAAGCGAAATATTTTTTCAAAATGTAATTCTGCCTTGTCAGACCTTTCGACATATCAAAACAAAGTATTTTAAGGTATTAATGTTTAAAAAAATAAACATTAAAAATTACAATAATAATAACTGAATTAGCAAGAATAATTTATAAAATATAAACTTTCATTCAAAGCCAAACAATAGAAACATTATATACTTTATACTCATCTATTCCATGTACAAGAAAACTGCAACTCACATTGAAAAAAAATAAATAGATACTGTCAAAACAATTGGAACAACAACTAAAAATTGATACATTCAATTATTACAATAATCACTGAATTAACACGAATAATTTACAAAGTAAAAACTGTCAGTAATTATTGC
>CAUHTR010003778.1:0-42881 GCA_959609185.1 Schmidtea polychroa | reverse complement strand
ATTTTCCAGCCTGGTATCAGACCGCAATCTACCAAGTACTCCTCGTCTTCCAGACATCGATCCTCAAATTTTAGTTGCACTTGCCATCCACTGTATTGACGCAGTATTCGCTCCTTTAGCTCTCTGATTTGTCCGTAGGCATTTACACGGAATTGGCACTTCACATTATCAAGTCCCGTCGTTTCCACTATGATATCAGCTAAATCCCTTGTTGACCGTAAAGCCTTGCCAAACTTTTGCATTTGTTTTCTTTTTTTCTCTGTTTCCTTTGAATAACTTTGCACATAAATTTATGGCTCTCTTTAGTTCGCTTTGGGTTAGTGACATCACGCTGAGTTCTGAGATCCATCGTTTCAACTGGGAGGTTTCAGTTTCCATTTTCTCAAGCCATTTTTCAACTCGGGCTAACAGTGCAGTTGGATTCTCATCTGATGCGATCTTTCGCACTTTCGTGGCAGGTTTCCCCTCACCTTCTGACACGGTTCCAATTATCATATGAGATTCAGTTTCTTCATCTGATTCGAATTTAGCCACTAGTTTGTTCAGCTTCTATCGCATTTCTCGAAATTCCTTTTCCATTTTGTCTTGAAATTCCTCTCTCTGAGCATATGTCATGTTACTGGTGTTTGGCATATCTTCTTGGAATCTGATTGATTTCTTTAAAATAGGTCTGCTGAATCTCTCTGAGTTCCTTGGGCATGATCGCGCCATGTGGCCGTATCCCTTGCACGAATGACATTGGATCTGTCCATTTGTATTTACTTTGTCCCTTTGTGGTGAAGGTGACGTTGACGATGATCTTGATCTGGTAAAACAGTTTCTGCTAATATGCCCTTTCTTTCCACATCGATAGCATTCGGCATCACTGCTGATCCTTTTGTTATCTGTGGATCTCTTGTTAGGTCTGGGATTTTTCCCATATTTGAACCAACATTGATTTGAGTAGTGTCCAGACTTTTTGCAATGTTCGCATTGAGGATTATTTACCTGTCCATTTGATTGCACATTCGTGGCTGATCTACTGGCTTGAAATCTATTATTTGGTCTCAAAATTGGACTACTGATTTGATTTATTTTCTTTTCATCCCATGGTGCTCTCATAGGCGTAATTGATCGCTCACGTCTCTCCACATTAACTCCAAAAGCATCTGATCTTTTTGCACTTTTTAAATTCAGCTCTATCTTCATGGCTTTCTTCACGAGCTCATCGAAATTGGAAAAATCCACATAACATAGGGCTTTTTTGATTTCGGAGTGGACTCCGGTTATAAACTGATCTTCTAACAGCTCTTTAACCTGCTTGGCCATATCTGCTTGGTCTGGTTTGACTTCAAAGGCTTTATCTGCTAAAGTGGTCAAATGATACGCAAACTCACTGACCGATTCATCTGGACCTTGAACTCGATTATAAAATTTCTGTCGCATGATTCTTTTGATATCTCCACCAACCAGTTTCAGTGCCATTGCATCCTTCAGTTTTGTCCAATCATTACCAACATTTCGTTTGTCGAATTGCTGCCAAGCTTCTCTTGCCGCACCCTTCAGATAAAGTGGGAATCTCTGAACCATAATGGCTTGTGTCCATCCGTATGCTGAGGCGTACATATAATAATCTCCCATGAAATCTGCAAATTCAACAGGGTCTCCTCCATATTGATTGACGGGTAATTTCTGGCAACTTGCGAAATCAATCATCTCTCTATTGAGAGGCATAACAGCATTATCATTTGCCATTTGGACTTGTTTCTGACTTCTGAGGTTGTATCGGTTCAATTTGAGCTAAACTTCAAACGTTAAACAATAATTTAAAATTACTTTTCAACTTCTTTTAAATCTCCCAATAATAGCCTTTAATAATCTCGTTAGCACTATTTTCACAAATTTTCACTACTTTCAATGATTCTCAGCCGACTCTCTATCACGTCGGTACTAATTTTTTTTATAATTTCTTTTTCACTAACTTCCAATAATTTTTCTCCGACTTTCAATCACGTCGGGCTCACCAGAATATATGTTGTATTATTTTGGATTATTTCAAGTCGGTTCTCTCTGACTCCTGTGTTCTTTAAATCAAAACAATGAACGACCCAACGTATATTGAAACAACAGGTTCACAATTTATTAGCACGCTACAATTACCAATCAAAGTTTTATACGATTCTCCGCTCGGCGTTGATGCTTTGCAAACAAATAATATTCACCTTTTAATCCTTTAGATTCTCTCTCGATTCACGTTTTCCTCAGTTTCTGTTTGGTTTGGTTCCTTTTCACCTTTTCGTATTCCTAATTCTATTTCTTCTTTTCCCTACTTCCCTAAATTCGTTTTTACCTCTCGACTATTCTCGATCCTTCTTACCCTACCTGAGGCAAAATGCCGATTTTCTCTGATTTTCCCTTTGCTTATATACTCCTCGAAATCAGGATGACAAATGGTTATTGCCGAGCCAATCTTTCGTTTGACATTTGCTCCTACGTATTTGCTTCGGCTGTCACCCATAATGGTCCAACGAATCCAGATAATTAATGGCCCTACCGGTCTTCCTACTCGCGCTATCTTCTCCTTACTCTTTTCCCATTAATTATTGTGTCAAGCTAATGGGCCCAAATCTTCCTTCTGTTTGCTTTTCTTCTTGTTTACCCAGGTCGGGTTTCCTTTATCTCTCGGGTTCTCCATTGGCTCGGGTTTCCCATTAGCTCGGGTTTTCCATTAGCCAATTAATTAATTAATTAACGTTTTCTGTTTTCATACCTTTGAATGCTTTTCAACCCTTCCTAACCATTTTCTGATAAATCCCTAACCATCATCTTGTTGACCATTAGCTAATCTATACCTGTCCCGTTTTCCCAATTCGATTTCGATGATTTTACAATTTATTGATTTTTCTCGGATTTCCGGATTCTTGCCTTTCGTAATTGCTTTTGGCATTTTCTAATACTGTTTCCATCACATTTTCCTTTACTATCAATTCTGTGCATGATCCCGCTTTTATTTGTCTTTTCTCTTCACTTATTAACCTAAATTTCATTTTAATTTACAGACCTCAACAATAATAATAATTTATTAACATAAATTTATTCATAGTAAAATGTACTCGCGGGCCGTAAAATTAATTTGGGGGGGGGCCGAATACGGCACGCGGCCACCAGTTGGACAGCCTTGATTTAAATAATTTATAAGCTTTTACATAAAATAACATTGAATATATAAAGAATTTAATATATATTATCGCACATAAACCTATTTACGTACTAACCGACACAGAAATAATATCAATATATCTAATTTCGTGCATATAACATACATATACATATTGTTGGTCTTTACAAATCAATTTAACCGTCCAGGCACGTATGGCTGAAACAGATTTTCAGTCCCAGGGACGGATAGTTTTTTTTATAGAGATAATGGTGAAATTCATAATAATATATTGTATTAAGCTAACTACTTACACGCAAATTATGTGGGAGATTTTTCATGCGCGTGCTGTGCACTACTAAAATGAACTCTTGGTGCCCATTAAGAACTTAATAATGAAATTGCACTAATTGCTAATTAGAATATTGAAATTAAAGCACCCAGGAAACCTCATTTTTGTTTATATATTGTCTTTCTCAACAAACGCCGATTTTAAAAGTTGCCTAAAAATGAAAGTGAACTTTTATTTCTTTGCAATACTAATCTTTTAGCTTTAGAATTGTGAAATTTTAATGTTATTAATAATAATAGTGTAATTATATATATTTCACCATTATCTCTATAAAAATGTATCCGTCCCTGGGACTGAAAATCTGTTTCAGCCATACGCGCCTGAACGGTTAAATTGATTTGTAAAGACCAACAATATATATATATATATTATATGCATGAAATTAGATATGTTGATACTATTTCTGTGTCGGTTAGTACGTAAATAAAACTTTAATTTAATCCATTTCTTGGTTGTTTTCTTACCTTTCATACTTTTCTTACTTTTCTTATTAAGTTTTTTTCTTGTTTACTTTTTTGGAAACAGTTGGAACTGACAGAGATTTTAACGGTTACTTTTTAAATAACATGATTACTTTAATTAATTGTTTTAAATTTTTTTATAAATTGTAACACCATTTCCATTTAAAATATCTGTTCTAATACGCATATCATCAGGAAATTGTTGTGTAGAGTAAAAAAAATATCCATGGGGAACATTTGTTGCATCTTAGAGTGATTCTATTAAAAACTTTATATTATTAAGCTAAGCTTGTCTTGCAAGAAAATCAATAATTGTTTGATCTCGAGGATTTTTGAAAATAATCAAATATTGAACATTTAAATTACGGGTTCTATGACTTCCACCCTGATGAAAAAGATTTTATGTTATGAAAATAACTATGATCCCACAATGTCTACTGATTTTTGTAAACTACATTATTAATATCTTTATTTGCTTCCTGATACAAATCATCGATAATAATAATACCACTTCCTGTTGCACATATCATGTTACTATCTTGAGAAGTGGCTGTGAGCCGGAAAAATTCATAATAACATCGGTTGCCTATTGTTGAAAGTGATTTTGCTTTGAAGTAAATCAAAAAGTCAGAAACCCATTCAACAATCAATTAACCATTATAAATACAATAAAAATCTACTTACTTGGTTTCAATAATATATGCAAGGAATATTAGCCTAAATCTCTCCATTTTTATAGAATATTTTAGTTTTCTATTCATTTTTATTGTAAATATTTTATACCTACTTTCATTTTCTAATGTTATTTTGTGATAATCTTTCTAATTTTCATTCCGTTCTCCCCTCATCGCCAATAATTCAAATTTGCCTAATTTTGTTATGTATCTATGTTGTGTTCTGAGTGGATTTTATATAATATTTCTTGCTTTTGTTTCATATTAGTTTATTTTTGTGATTATTATTTTTGTGTTGAGTGAATTCTATTTATGCGTTTAATTGATGTTTGGACATGTTTGATTTTAACTCAACTTAATGTTATCTCTTCGTCTTATGTTCCGATGTCTTTCAGTCACGATTCAATCATTTGAGCTCAAAGTCAGTTTTAACCCAACAGTGATGAAAAAAGTTGTTTTGTGGACTGATATTCTTATTCAAATATAAGCAATTAGGGAATTTCGAAGTAATAAGATTCTTAATTTTCGTCTTTGCATGAGGTGTGATTTATTTTGACTGTAATTTAAAATAATGTGGTACAAAAATGATCATTACAACCTTGATTGGGAATTTTGGCAGTCTTAAGGGAAAGTGGCGTATTTATGGCTATTATAGTTATATTTATGCAATATACGAAATATCCAAACACTCAAAAATATTTACTTAAAAGGTTGGTTACAATGTGTTGGCTATTGTGAAATTCCATTTCATTTGGTATTCAATGGTTTCTAATTGAAAGTAAAGGTACATTTTTCCAAATATAGGGATTTTTCTGCTCTCAGTTTAGGTGTAGGAATAGAAGATGAAGCAAAAGAATGAAGTAAGATTGACAAACAGGCCGGTATCTATCTCAAATAAAATAGTTGATGTAATGTTTTAGTATGTTTCTAACATAAATGATAAAGTGAAAAGGCCGCAGTACAATGGATCTCTAAACTTAGCGGTATTTGAATGAGATCTGACTAGTGCTTTGATAATTACAACCGTCGAGACATCTACAGACGTTGTCGCTGAAGATATAATGAAACACCTTAAGTGGTATGATCTCTAGTTTATCTTTCTTATGACACTTGCAACCGATGCAACATTTGGTTGCAGACTGCTTATGTTTAAAGTGGAAGCTGCAGAGAAGTCCAGGATTTGATTTTGTTATCTTACTAATATTGGCGTTTTGGTTAAAAATGCAGATGAAGTCAATTTGCCTAGTGACCGGACATGAAAATAAGACCTGAATAATTCATCATTTTTAAAATAAAAATATAAATGATTTTAAAATTAATTATTAGAGTTTTGTTTTTTAGCGAAAAATTAGTTAGAGTTTTAATTATTGAAAAAAAATATTTTCGTTAACAAAATTATTTTTATTTTTAATCATGAAAATTTTTTTTTCATTCAAAATTTTATGCTTCTTAAAATTTACTTGAACTTTAACATTTAAAAATATTTTTATTGTTTTCTAGTAAAAAATAATACTTAAGTTTTTTCGCTGAAAAATTGTTTTTTGAGGTTTGAAGGTGCCATTTTATAGAAAGATTTCTCAATTGGTTTAAACAAAATAATTTCGAAAAATATTGTGAAACACACTAGTTTGAAAGTAAAAAGTAAAATGAAATGAATTTTTAAGGTTTATATACAATTTATGGTCTTTTGAAAGTTCAATTTAAATAAAAAATCATTTTCATTTGGTTAAAACAAAAAATATTTAGAAACATTAAATAAAACACAAAATATTTGAATTTCCTGAATATTCCCCAGCTTTTAAGGTTTAAAAAATTTCACGTTGAAGAAAGATTTTTCAGTTTTCAAACCAATTAATTTCGAAAAATATTATGAAACACTAGAAAAACGAAATGAAAACCGAGCGACAGTTCACTCACATTATTTCAAAAAAAAAATAATTATAAAAATATTAAAAAATTAGCAATATATATCAATTTTTTAAAGTGTGCCAACAGACTCAGATGGTTTTTCAAGATTTTTCAGGTGCCATTTTATAGAAAGATTTTTCAGTTGGTTTAAACGAAATAATGTCGAAAAATATTGTGAAACACGCTAAAAATTTAAAGTTATAAAGTAAATTAACGGACTGAAATGATTTTTTGAGGTTTCTATAAAATTTTAGATATTTTGAAGGTCCCATTTAAATGAAAAAGCATTTTCATTTAGTTAAAACAAAAATATTTAGAAAAATATTGAAAAACTCGCAAAATATATGAATTAAAAAAGGTGTGGAAGCAACCTCAGATAGTTTTGAAAGCGTCATTTTGTACAAAAGGATTGTTCAGTTGGTTTAAAGAAAAAATATTTAATATAAAATTGTTGTATAAAATTATGCTTTGAATAAATTATATTATGCAAGGAATATTAAAATTCAAACAAAAAAAAATTAGTTTTCAAAAGTCGTCAAAATTCCCAAAAATATCACCAAATTGAGTTATCAGAAGGATAAAAGAAATGTTTTACCATTGCCAAAGGGGTATTCTAATGTTCAACTGGGCTCATATCTAGCTAGTGTAGAGGTGCCAGTTGGTTTTCCTTCTCAATATTTGTTCCTTGTAGCTAGGATTCTCGCCATCCATTCTTCATTGAAAGGTCAAGCTAAATAATTAAAATCTTACATTAACAATTGCTGTTGATTTGCTGTTGATAAGTCTATTGTTAATTCTAACAATAAAATACAAATCAAAGAATTCATGTAGGCTGCCTACTTGCTCAGTGCGCACAAAACGTTGTTAAAGCGTTTATCTTATTATAATTTTGATCAATGGCCATTCAATATCTGGTCATATTTGCTAGGCAGTGTTATGGAAGGTCTATGGCATTTGCCGTGTGTTGATAATTATAACAATAAAATACGAATTAAATATGGAACTTGCACATTAACATCATCGAGTTTATTGAATAAAATACAATAAACTCATAATTTAATTTTGTTTATAAACTGTTACACCATCTTTATTAAAAATATCTGTCCTAATACATCATCCATGCATTGCTGAGTAAAATCAAAGAATAAATATCCATGGTATATTTTGGTTGCATCATGGAATGATTCAATAAGAAAGTTACGATTGTTTGGATATGCTTGTTTTGCAATGAAATCAATAACAGTTGCATCCCTCGGATTTTTGAAAATAACGAGACATTGAACATTCAAGTTCCGAGTTCGATGACTACCACCCTGATGAAACAGAATCTATAATATTTACATCTTCCGATTTAAAATTTCCAATTGGTAAATATTGAGTCATAATACCTGAATATAATGCAGTTGCATCAATATAAATTATATCAGATTTTTGATTTAAGCACTTCATTATAGTTTCATATTCTTGTTCACTTTTAATTTTAGTCAATGGTTCAGGATATTTTTTGTACAAGTATTCTTCATTGAATGCAGTTATTAATCTATCACCCATTACAGAACTTATTCCTCCATGAATATTATTTTTAATCATGTTAAACATGTCAACATCAGTTAATAAACATCAGTTAATAATAAAGTCGGGTAATTTTAAATTTTTAGATATTGAATCTAAACTCGCTGAAATAAAGTTGAGTGAATCTATAAATTTTAAACATCCATATTCCATACAATTGTATTTTTCTTTAGTTTTACAAATTACCTTGAAAGAATTCTTGGCATTAATTGCAAATTCTTTAATAAACAACAGTACATCATATCCAAATAAATTATGAAATATTATTGGAATGAATTTTGGTTTTTTACAATTTATATTACAATAGTGATGGGCTGCTCCTCTATAATTATGCGATTCAATAAAATGATCATGGTTTTGAACTTTTTGATAATTTTCATATTGATCTGAAAAATTATAATTCATATTTAGTTTTTAAAAATTTATGAAATTTATTTTCAATACTATTTATTTTATTCACAAGTACTTGCAAAACATCTTGTCCTCCATAAAATATTTCTTGGGATTTAATCAATTTAGGATAATTACTTTTTATATACATGCAGAAAGCTGATTTGATTGACTTGTTGAGTTCAAGGAATTGTCCAAGATTTTTTAATTGAGATTAAAAAGTTTTTAATTTTTTCATGTTTTGGTTCATTCAAGTTTCGAACATATTTATATTTACGATATGAATCTAATAAATCATTATCAACTAAAACATTGTAATATTCGCGATGTGAAATTTTTTTATAATTAACTGCTTCAAAATCTGCATAAATTACAGCCAAGGGTTTTAGAATATTTGAATAGTTTCTAAATTTCATTTTTGCATTTTTGGGATCAAGCATTTTAATCAATGTTGGTTCATTCAAACAACATAATCTTTCATGTTTAATTTTCATATCATCACTTGTTGTATAATATAAACATCTTTCACAAGTATGACCATTACTAACATGACTATTTGTAACTCGTGAACGCATAGAACTTTGAAAGTTTTTTATCCAAACATAATGAAGAATTGTTTCATCTTCATATTCTCGTTCTAATATTAAAAGATTAATATGCTTTTCATATTTAGATTTCAAATCAGAAATGTAAATTGGTATAATAATTGTATTAGAGAATTCATAAACATTTATGCTAAAATTATTTAATTTTTCAAATCTTTCAATTTCTGAAATTTTTATTGGATGTTGAAATTCTTGCCAAAATATTAATTAATTTTCAAAGGGTTTATATTTGGATAATCTATCAGCATTATCAGTTGTTGGATGTAGGGCTGCTAAAATTGCCCACATGAAACATTTATTGTCTTTATTTTTAACATTTATTACATGTTTTGAAGTAAACGGTGTAGGAATATATGATTCAGGATTTGGGGCTTGAGAGTTCCAATAATTTATTTCTATATTTTCAAATGATCGAAAAATTAAATTAGATTCACCCAATTGCTGTTCAACATCCTCTGAACTTTTTTCTAATTCTTTTATAATCTTTTTCAAACAAGATTTAAAGTTTTATTACTAAATAAATATAAATAATCGGTTGAATATTTTGATTTTAAAAACACATCAGTTCGTTACCTCGATAATAATCTAGATTAATCGAAACTTTATATTTTATAAGATTAAATCTCGCTGCTTTCATTCTTGTCAAAACTTGCTCCATTGAATTTTTAATTTCTATTTTGTGTTTATTTATATATTTATCCTCAGAAATTGGAGGGTGAACTTGATCCTCAAAAATATGATTAATATTTCGATTGTTATAACCTTGTTCTTCTTGTTCTTCTTCTTGTTCTTCATCTTCTTCTAATTGTCTAAATGGATGTACATTTTCTAGATGCTGTTCAAATCCTATTTGCTTTTGAATTGTTTTTTACAAATCTCACAAGTATTAATTTCATATTCTCTTTTCCTTACAACACCAATACATTTAGCATCATGCAATCTAAAGTATCTCGATAAATATCTATTTCCACATTTTCTACAAAGTATAGAATTTGAATCATTCAATCCAAAGGTTTTTTCAAGATGACTTCTTGATTTTAAATGAGATGAATATGCTAAAGGTCTTTGAAAAGTTTTATTACAAACATTAAAAGAAATAATTTCTCGACTAGTCGACATTTTTAAAAGATTTTTTGGAAGCTTTAAAATTTTAAAAAATTATTTAATTATTAAATTATTTAATTATTTAATTATTATTTTAAGTAATGGTGAAATTAGTCGCCTTGCCCACCCCTTCCTTATTATGTCAGATCCGTATTTTAATAAATTTGTAAGATCTAAAAATCTCGGGTGTCTATGTTTAGAATATATTGAATTTATAAAATCTCGGGTGTCTGATTTAGAGTTTATTAAATTTTGAGAAATATTGAAATTTTAAATAATACCTTTTTATTATTCACAAATGTTGCGATTAGAATATTTTGAATTTTGAGAAATATTGAAATTTTAAATAATACCTTTTTATTAATCACAAAATTTATGAATATGGGGTGGGGTGAGGTAAGGCAACTAGTTTCACCACTACTCCTGAAGAATTGATATCTCGATAACCCAACGTTTCTTTCAAGGTTCCATTTGGCATATCGGGTAGAAATAAATCGCCAACATAATTGGTATTGCACAAAAATGTCATAAGTAATATTAATAAAGAAATAAAGAAATGCAGGGCCAGATTTTCCAGATTTTTCTTCTAATTTGAAAATTTCCTTGAGATAAAATAATTCCATATATTCCAAATATTCTGTGAACCAATCGTTGAAAATATAATTCATAATTAATTAATACAAAAAAAATAGCAAAGTCACTTTAATTTGTATATTCGTATAAAATTTAATAAACTGATTATACAAAACAAAACTTTTTTTTATTATAACATAATTGTTTTCTTTATATTTACATAAATGTTTTTATACAATTCTAAGATTTTTATTAACTCACTACACTGCCATTCACCGAAATAATTTCCCACTTTATTTACAACTAAATGAATACTTTATAACATTATTGTAATTTATTGAAAGATTTCGTTATTTTGTTTTAATTTATTGTAATAATTGTATTAATTTTTTAACCATTAACTGAAATAATTTATTATTTTGCAATAATTAGTGATTAAATATAGTTTAAAATAATAGAAGTTATTATTTAATGATGTAATAATTTTACAGTTTTGATATTACTCATATTCAATAAAGATGCAATATCAATGCATGATTTTGATTGGTTGGTATGTGCTTAACCTCTATGACTTGTATGTATTGAATAATATTAATTTGTGCGTGTGTATGAGATAATGTTAATATGAGCGTGTTTACACATGTGATTGGGTTTATTGTAATATGTATTAACATCTATTACACTAAGGTCTGTGTGTTACTTATTGATTCTAAATAATTTCCTACACTTACTTGATTTATTGATAACTATTTTTGTAACTAAAACATTTTGGTTTGTAAATATTTCAATACAGGGATATAAAATAGATGAGAACGATGTCATATCACAGATTTGGAGATTAGATAGTGCTCGAATTTCTCTGGGATTTTAATAAATGTTTAGTTTTCAATATATCTTTTAATATGTCTTTTAATATATTTTGAATATCATAATGAATTTTCTTAAGTATAGATGAATAATTTGTATTTTTTAAAAGTTGAAAATATGTGTGTATGTAAAAGTTGGCTGGAAAAGGCATTGTTTAAGGTTTTATGATTGTGAATTTGAAGTAAATAATGACGTCATTTTGTAGAGATTAAAGTTCTATCTATATATAGTTTGAGTGAAAATATCTCAAGTTGTTTAAAAAGATGTGTAAATTCAAAAATGGTGTACTAAAAATCAAACTTTAGAATTTGATTACGTCATAATCTCCTTTAATAGCGAATTTAATTTCAAGTATATTGAAATAAAAAATTCTTATAAAAAATCAAATTTTATGACGTAATCAATGATTTAAACAACATTAAAATTATTACATAATCTAAAATTAAAACAAAATTTAAAATTAAAAAAAATATTTAGTGGGGGGTCTCTAAAAAATTTTAAAAAAAGTATGGAGGGTTTAAAACTAAAAAAAATAAATTAGAAAGGGGGTCTTTTAAAAATTAAAAAAAAGTATGCGGGAGAGTCTCTTAAAAATTTTTAGAAAAGTGGGGGGTATCTAGATCTGGAGTGTACATGGATCTGGAGGACACATGAATCTGGAGGACACATAACTCTCTACTAGTAGTTAATAAATAGGGGTTCCTAACATTCAAATTCTTGATGCCTGCGGCTCAAATACCACCATTGGACGACGAATTGCATTTTAATTTGGAGGAACTCCTAACCGACGCCGAGGTCGAATCGAAGAGACGTGACAATATCTATGTATAATAGAAATATTGTGAGTAGAGTTTATAATATCATTCATATTTTCTGTGTTTTATGTTTGGTTTGAATATTAAATTGATCCCAATTTTCCTAGATCTTCACAGAATAACTGTACAGACTCATTTCAATCTTTTTCATATAAGCGGTGGAAGCTTCCTGATGGTTGATAAAGTTCCGATGTTGCCGAAGCATAGTCACCTGATACCTCCAAGTAATTGAAATTTGAAAAACGTAAGACCTTCTATCGGTCAAGAATCATCGATGCGCGTCAAGCAGTTAGTAGTCTTGGCAACGATGCTCACCAGTTTGATCACATCTAGCAACTGTATACTATACCAACATGGTCTGTCACGATGTATATATAGAGAGTTAGTCTTAACAATCATGTGGTGGTCTTGACATCGGATCACTTTATGCCTTTCTCTAGACCAGTGATTCTAAACCACTGTGCCGCGAAATTTTAAAAGTCTGTCGTAAAAGTTTAGATATATAATTTATTATTAAAAATATTCTTATTATTAACTTGTAATTAATTCTTAATAAACGTTTTGTTATTTTTTAGTACATATATTTCTACAAAAATCGAAGACACTTTGAGAATTAAGATATTTCAGTTCATTTTATTTTCAATTTGCTTTGACGAAACGACCGACATTTCAGCCACTGCCCAGTTGTTAATATTTATTCGAGGTGTAGATAAATATTTTACCGTTACAGAAGAATTGTTAAATTTGGTGCTAATGAAAGATTCAACGAATGGATCTATGCGCGGTTCTAAATCTGGCACTGTTATTTTGCATCTTTCAAAAATTCGAGAATTCAAAGAAGTTGTCGAAATTCATTTTTTATTGCACATGAAAAATCTATGTGGAAACACTTTTGATATGAAAGCTGAAATTGATTTCGTCATCAAAACTGTTAATTACATTCGCAAAAGTGCTCTTCGGCATCGAAGATTCAAATAATTTTTAACTTGAGTTGAAGAAGCAGAAGGTTCCGATGTAATTTACTACACAAACATAAGGTGGCTTAGTCGTCGAAAATGCTTAAAAAGATTATATTCGAGATGAAATCCAAACTTTCATGGAATGTGAAGAACAGGATATTGAACAATTATCTGATTGTGAATTTATTCTTAGCCTTGCGTTTTATGTTGTTATAACAAAGTGCTTAAATGAGCTCAATGTTAAACTTCAAGGCAGGGATTCGACCATAGTTGACATGTATAAATTTAATAAAAACAAATGGCGCCATTTCGAAGCAATTAATTCAATACATATTAATGGCAAAAATACAAAAAGATTTGCTACTGATATAGAAAAATTGATAGTTGAATTTAATGAACGGTTTTCAAAATTGTTTATTTTAAGCACGATATCGAACTATTGTCGAATCCGTTTTCAGTAGAAATAAATTCAGTTGACGTAAAAGTTCAGCTGGAATTGTTAAAACTGCAAAATTATTTGTCATCTAAGCAGGCATTTGCAGGTAATAGGAGCAATTTCCTAAACATTTACTTAACTGAGACTAATTATCCAAATATAAGAAATACTTTTTTAAAAATAATTTCTTTATTCGGTACAACGTATAACGGTGAAAGATTCTTTTCGGGATTAAAATATACAAAAAATATTTATAGAAGCAGATTAACTAACAACAATTTAAGAAATGAATTAAGAATTTCAAATACGCGATTAGATTATAGTGTAAAAGAATTAATTTAAATAAAAAGATTCAACTTAAAATTGTGTTTTTGTTTTGAGGCCACTATTTTTAATATTTCATAAAATTTGGGCATTCACTCCATGATCTTTGGGCACTCCTGCTCTAGATACTGTCCATATCTCATTCTCAGGAAACATTTGCAATTATTAAACAAGAACAAAAAACAAACTTCCAAGTCAAACATATCAACCGAAACAAAAAAATTACATACTCGACAATCACATAAACACCTTGTAAGATGTATTTATATAAACTATTCATATATATAGCTATTAAATTTTATTATTTGAATGTTGTGGTATGTTGAAATTGAATGTTGAAATTGTTCGAAATATTATTTGAATTTGAATTAATTCCAAAGAAATGAATTAAGAAATTACTTTGTTTAAATAATATATTGTTGGGTGGACCTGGCCTGCCTTTCATAACTGGTGCAACTAGGGATTGCCCTTACCGTTGATTTGGTTTTTCCCAAGCACCCAAGATGACTTATTGACATATTCCCTCCTGTGTACGCATGACAACGAGTCATGTTGGTGATGTACACCGAAGTTGGAACCTGGGAGCAAGTGAGCCCCTGCATTAGGACTACTCCTCACAGCGTTCACGGTTCGGGTTCTAGAATTCCATGGAAGGACTTACATCAACCGACAATTTGCCTCTGGTTTATGTGAGGTCTTTCGATTTGTCTACATGGTTACGATGCGGCCTTTAGAACAATTAATTGATGATTCAACAAACAACAAGGAGATGATTTATAGTGAACCCTTCGGGTAGAGTATTGACAATTACATGTCCCCTTCTGCCAGCATCGCGTTGATGTCGTGCTCTAATATCGGGTCGAGAGTTGGTAGAGAGACTGTGGCTGGTACGTTTTTTACCGACGCAACTGGACCTGCAGGAGGCACTACTTTTGCCTGTGTGACGGCGAACAAGGTCGCTTCTAGAGCAGAAATTTCCTCACGCCGTTTTTTAGTTTTTTCTACACGTGTCAGTCGTTTTTTCCTTTTCTGCTTGGTCAGTTCCGTTTGGGTTACCCGCTGAGAAATTGAGGAGTTTACAGGATTCACGATTGAAGGTACCGGTACCGGTATTCGTGTCTTTAGGACGTCCGCAATGACTGGGGACACGACAGTTGGGCCATGAGAATCACAGGAAGTTGGGTGAGCCGTCTCTGGAAGAATTAACCCGTGGTGTTGCGGAAATAGATTTCCCCTATCCAAGATGGGGTACTCGGCTATGCGCGCCTTCAATTCGGCTTTCGAATAGATGCGGTGGAGAGCCGCAGATTGTGCCTTGATGGTGAGCTGCTGGCTCCGACTTTCCTCGAGCAAACTGTCTCGACAGTGCTCGAGTCTGAGGATCTTCATTTGAGCCTCTTGCATCCGCGCTGGAGTAAACCATGTACCCTCCAAGGTGTCAATTTTCCGCTTCAGCGATCATATGTACTCGGCCGACTTCTTCAGTAGCGCATTTTTGTCGGCGCACGAGAAACACGGTCTCGGGCCGGGGGAGGGAAATTTGGTTCTGACATGGTTCTTGAAAACGCTAAAAAGCATTCGAAATGGTTAAATCAACCTGATACAATAGTTAAGTTTCGCAAGGTTCCCCAAAAATCTCTACTAAAAACAAATTCCCATGCCCGGCCTATTTATTCCTTGAATTCTATAATATTAAATATTCGCCAATTTTTCTGGATTTAAAGGAGCAGGGACAGAGTTTCGATCATGAAAAAATTGAATAACCATACCTCTCTTCCACGTTATTTCAGAAATCTAACTATTAATCTGAAATTAATTATTCCAATTTATTTTATCGACGGTGAATAATTGTGAACTTTACAAAGTTATTATTAATTTTCTTATTATTTCCGTTGCGGACAAAAATCTTATTTAAATTTAACCGACATCTAATTCAAATACATAAGAGTTTCTATGCTTCATTATTCGAAAATTAAGTAAAGCGATATTAAGAAATAAAAATTAATTTTTGTTGAAAATAATTAGGAATATATCAGAAAACTTTTTATAAATTTATCTATTATAAATTTGTTTATTATAAATTGAACATTATTATAATATACACCTAATATACCGGTTCCGACTGCATTGCTGACATTGCTTACTTAGATGAAATCCAAAAATATATGCCGATATGTCGCCTGAATCTTTGTAGGAATCCGGATTTATTTATCTCTCGCGTATCGCCATTCGAAACGATTGGTTGCGGATGTTTATGCCCGGGAATCTTCTCTAAACGGAGATGTCGGTGGCTAATTTACCATAGAGTGTGTATTGAGTGTGAAGGTATAGTGTGCCTGTAGTTCAACTTCGTGATTAAAACTTATCTTTTACCCGGACGAGGAGATATACTGCTTTTGTGGATCATGGATTTCACATCATCTTATCAGACAACATATCTTACAAACTCACCCTGAACCTTATGTATACCCTGGTAATATTCCCACTCCGGTTGTAATCTCTCAAGTACAAGATAACATCCCTGAAAATGTAAACAACTTAGGTCCAATACTTTTATCGCAGGAATTTGAAGCTACCTTCTCTGAGAGTGAAATTGTCAAACGTCCTCTTCCTGACACCCTTATATTCTCTAATAACGTTGAAAAAGAATCGACATGATGGTCACAGCATGCAATCAAGGCATATATCTTCTCAAATGCCTTGAAAAACTCCTCCATTTTTGTAGACCCCTTCATAGGAAATGCACTTATTCAGCATAACTATGTAACTTTCTTTGCCACTTTCCCCTTCTCTGAATTTGCTCATTGGAATGAGATTATAATGCCTATGTCTGACGGTAAGGACAACTGGTTCTTCTTTCTACTTGACAAACGCCGTAAACTCGCTGTACTCATTGACCCGCTTCTTGATGATAGCCTTTCTACCCACCTCTCCTTGGCTCAAAATATTCTTGAAACCATTCTTGATCTTCAAAAAATTGTATGCCCTGTTAAAATTGAACTACAAAATCCTGAATACCCTCGCTGCTTCATACCTACTGACTCTGCCTTCTATATATGTCACTTTATCGAATGCCTTATTAAATGCAAAAAATTAACTAGTCCCAATGTAACTAATATGATAAATGATATTAAAACTACTATAAATAACTATAATTATTGTAAAATGCCAAATGATGATGTGCGGAAGTTCCGACCATTTATCAATTGTCTAATTATTAATCTAAACAACAATCTAATAGAATGCGATGCTGCTTTATGGGAGATTGAGAGAATTAATGGAAGCATTAATCCTCATAAATACATCACTAAGAAAGCATCGGATATTATTCACAAAAACTATAAGGCTAGTAAAGAATTGGTATTTACCTAGAGACAGAAATATAAATTTGCTCCCAAAGAGGAAATTTCCAAAATCCTAAATAATCAAATAGAAACACACACACCAAATATGAATCATATCTTGAAACTTTTCGCTAGCAATACCTCCGATTGTACCTTTGACCTTAACTATCAGTACCCAACACTCTCTGAATCCTTCACCATCACTCCCTTCGACATTTATGACATTAAAAGTATCTTCTGCCAGCTTGACAATACTGCCCCAGGTACTGACAAAATCTCTCTAAGACTTAGAGTACATATGAATCCTAACTTTTCCTTCCAATCAAGTTTATTTTCTGAAAAAAAATCATCAATTATCTGGTACACATCAGTCGCTTTTGTAGTAGCTAATATCGGATGGCAGAACAAAAACTCTTCTTTAATACCAGTTTCGGTGGTATATCTAACAAAGGTCAAAAGTTGACTGCACTGAGCTACATCAGTACTTTCATCCAGTTGCAGACCAAAAGGAAGAGTTGTTTTCTTCAGTTCTGACATAAGTTGATCCAAAATATCAGATGACATTTCCACAATTCGACTTCTTATCACGTCATTTGAAAGAGGTACTGCCGCGATCTGATTTCTCTGTGGCTTTCCGAGAACAGCTTCTACCATTTCAAGAGCACAAGGCTTGACCAACGTTTCACCGATGGTATGAGACTTTTTGTTCTTTGCGATAAGATATGCTACTTTATAACTAGCTGCAACAAGTGGCTTTTGATTAATTCCAAAACCTAACTTGGTTAAAGTTCCTGATGACAGAAATCGAGCTTTTTTCTGCTTGAGAGATTCAAGTGAGTCTTCAGAATTATTTGAATGCATTTTTGTAAAATGTTCAAGGAGTTTAGAAGGCCTCATATTATCATTGCAGAGAATTTTTGAGCATAGAAAGCATTGGGGTTTTTCGATTTTATCACGAACACAGCATGTAAATCCAAATTTCACATAATCCTCACTATATTTCCTTTTTTCGACATATTTCTTTTTTATTATTAGCGGTAACGAAATAATTAAAACAAGTTAAAAGAAATGCAACTATCAGCAGCCAATATAAACTTTACTAAACTCGAATATAAAAATGTATATAATTTTGAATTTTTTAAAAGGCTACTTGATTTCAAAAGAAACATAATTAATTAGAAATAGTTATGTACAAAAATAGAGAAATGCTAACATATTTAGCAAAAAAGTAATCGTTCAAATTTTATTTTGTATAATATAAATATGTACATAATAAATAAAACAAGTTTAAATTTTGAAGAATTTTTTTAAATTATTTTTTTTGTAAATAATTTTAATTTTTAATTTAAAAAAAACATAACAAAAATAAACAAAATCTCATACCTCCCCTATCACATTAGTTTACCTCACCAAGGGAGGTATACCTCACCGGTTAAGAAACCCTGTCATAAATAAAGATGGTATAAGAATGGATGATCGTAATATTGAAGCAAAAAGACAATTCGAAAGACCAAAATGTTTACAAAGGTTGAGAAAGGTTTTTGGGACTTACGAATTAATATCGAAAATTCATTGAAAATTATAAGAACGTGGAGAAACTATGTGGGAGTAACCAAAAAATTAATGTATAAAATTAATAATGGCAGATGTATGTGAAATAGCGTTTCAATGTATGAAAGAACAATTAATGAGAGCTCAATACTGGCTTTCCTGGATTTTAAAAAAGAATGTATATTAGATACTGATGCAAGCTTTGATAGAATAGGAGTGGTGTTATCACAGAGGGAAAACATTCGAAAGAAACTGACAAACGACTTAATGAACATTCACCAAATTGAAATGTTATATTCAAGCGCTTATCATCAGCTTATGCAGTGATTCTCAACCTTTTTTTGTTGCGGCACGCTTAACGATTTAAAATGTTTGGGGCACTCAAAGAAAAAGATAAGTTTAAAAATCATTTACTTACCTATAACACACTGTGTAAAATAGTTTATGATAAAAGTTTCAAATGTTCGAAATAATTTACTAAAAAAAACAAAAGTTTATTAAGGTGTTGGGCTGAGTCGAAAAGTATCCAAGAAATTAGGTTAAGCAAGAAACTAAATTAAAATAAAAATAAAATAAACAAATTTACGAATAAAATAGAATAAGATATAAGAAAAACAATAATTAGAAAATAAGAATTAAAACAAAAAATATAAAAATTAGAAAAATTAAAATAGGACAATAGAATGACGAAAAATAACGTAAAATGCAGTAAATAATAAGGAAATTAAAGAAAATAAATAGAAAATACAATAAAAATAAAGAAAATAGGAAGAAATAACTAAAAAACAAGAAAAATAAATTAAAGCAACAAAATTAAGCGGTACTCAATTCTGATTGGTCCGCACACATCAAAAATTATTATATAAGCAAACACAAAAATTATAAACTTACAGTTAAACCAAAAACTTTACAGGTAGGATAAATTCTATAAACAATTACAGTTAAACCAAAAACTTTACAGGTAAACAACAGCGACTTCCAGGGATTAATCCAGAAACCAGAAAATATTAGCAAATCGACAGTTAAAATCTACTTAGACTTCGAGCAATAATTAATTCGATCCGGTACCTTCCGACTCAGCCTATAAATCCATTCAAACCACTTAGTAAGGAAATTTTAATTCATATTTTATTTTATTTTATTTTAAACGGTTAATAGTAATCATGTACATTTGCGAAATAATTACATTTTTAATTTAAGAGAGTTTTTCTTTTCGTTTGATCCTTAACAATGATTTTGATTAATTAAATGATTTAGCTGCTTAATCACTAGCAATAAATGAGTTATTCTAAATTTTTATAATTGATTTTATGAATTATTATTTGATGATTTTGACTTTCTGAGAAACGTGGCGTTGAGATACTCCATGTCATGGTGTGAGGTGCCCTCGGGAGCTCAGCTGGTGGACATGGAGTTTTTCAATCACGCAGCTGATTCGGGCCGTAATGTGGGGGCTTCCTCACGGGTCCGTCGCTGAAGGTGACTTAAAATTCATGAAATAGTAGTATATGGATTGTAGTAATGGATTCTAAATTAACAGGAAGCTAAGGCATATGTTTCTCAGTGACTGAGGAAGACCCTATCTTTGTACTTATCACCGTTTCGTAATATTAAATAGCCGTGTTCGAGGAAGTCATATTATCTGTAAATCTGACCCTTTATCGTTACAATCACCATTCACTCAGACATCATCTCCATCGTCGTAACATTTGAGTTCATATTGCACTTTCGCTAATAAGCCAGATTCGAGAGTTTCATTTTTACCTTACGACAAGGAATACGATATTAATATTTACAGAAATGAATTAAATTATAAGACCATACTTACGACAATATTTTATTTAATACATCTATTTAACAAATTTGGTACTACCCAAATCACTATCTTTTCTGCGATTCATTCGGAACATTCACTCCTGAAATGAGATTCGTGGATATGGTGTGGCCGATCCAGTAAAATCTTCCAACGTTGAAGTACTAAACATTAAGGAAATCACGAGTTACAGTAACCAAATCCAACACGGCAGTTAGATGCGAATTAGCAGGCCATGACGGAATATCAAAAAATCTTCCAAACAACATGAGGTAGTGAATAAAATTCCATTGAAAGATCCACACGCACATGTAGTTTTCTAACGATGATTTGCGACATCTACACGGAGCACGAGTGAGAAGCAACATAATCGATAAGCAACTGTTCCATCACATGACATATGCTATTTAAATTTTATCGTAGTGAGGGATAGCAGACGAGTAGAACTGCAGTGAGTGTTTAATTCACAGAGGTCCATTTCAGATTTTCGTGTCGCAATAAGATAAATTAGAGATAACAGTAGGTATTAAATTCTAAGTCCACTAGTAGATACCTTTGAATATTAGGTAATCGGATGGTGATAGATATTTGAATTAATATTCATAGCTAATGATAGAAATTTCAGATTAAATATTGTCGGTAATAAGTAAATCTAAAACCAAGCATCGTAAAAAATTTATGAAAACCTTTTTGTTAAACCTAACAGATAATAATCAAGACCGTACGCTAAGTATTGAAATGGTAATGAAAATATTAAATTCAGTAATAAAGATAATAAATAGAATTTTCGAACCGGATGTCATAGTTGAATATCGAATGTAAATCGATTTGCCCATATAACTCCTTAAGTATCCAAGTATGAGTATCATTAAGAGTGAACGGGGAAACTTTTAAGGGCTCAACTATCGCTGCACATTTTGATTTCGGATCTGGGGATGACTTCAGGATTTTAGGGGAAACTTAAGAGTCAATAAATTTACGATTGTAGGATCTTCATAGATTATTTGCCTTCGTCAGAGCGATGATGTTGATAATTTAATGGATTTTTATAAATGAAATACCGAGGGATAGCGATAAATCGTCAAAAGGGACAAATGTTTTCCTCATAGGCTTGTCCGTTCTTTTCCCTCGCCAAAGTTCTGACCGTGAGGAGACGGTTATATCTGATCAGCGATTTGTAGATATAGTCATCCTAATTTACAGGAAAAGTAGTAGCAGTGAAATCACAGTGACTGAGCGAGTCTAAGGTCTTCGTATCCACAATAATTCTCCAAACTATGATTCTCGTAATCTGAAAATTTAGTGTCACCATCAACCGTAGGTCTGGATCTGTCACTTTCGTTAATAGAGTAAACATCATCCGTCGATAGATTATTCCTTCATCTCGAAATTGCCACTTATACTCGGTTCTAATAATGAATGTAGTTTAAAAACACTTATTTCGGCAGTAGGATAGCTATGTAGTGGAACACCATACTGTCATCAATATACAATCAAAAACAAGACAAACTATGCAAGGATTTTTTATTTGATTACATAAAAGGAAAATAATTTTTGACATACCTGCATAGGAGACAGTGCATAAAAATTCATATTTACATAAATTCCGAGATGGTCGATTTCCACGAGTTGAGATCGGTAATTATGTCTGGAATAGTTGAACAATTCATCCACGAAGCAAATTATATCCAACAATAGCGAGGAGAGAGAATTTCCTATTTTAATTTGCATGATAGATAGTAATCCAACACAGTGTGAGGTAGCATCTGAAAATCCACGCAAAATGCAAATCGGATTAGAAATTTCACGGAGGGAATACACACACCCACGCAAATATATATACTACGAGTTCCAGTAGCGAAACCCGTATGTGGATGCCCACCAGCGATAACACAATCATGACCAAGCGCAAGCATACGAAAATAATTTTCCACGTGTCACAGTCATGAGAATTTTTCAGATATTCGATAGCAGTAGGCCAATTCACAGCGGGGGATTACCATGAGAAATTCTACCTGGTACGTCATATGTAGTTTCAATTATTAGATAAAATCATCAGCCGTTAATAGATTTAACACTAGCCACAGATAATCGAAAGCATGCGTTGGTTGTTTCAAGTCCACATTTTTTGGAATTTCTAAAACTTTAATATTTACAAATAATAATTAATTGAAATTGATTTACCTATTTATCTATTAAATCTTCATAATGAATAATTTTCTTTTTATACAGTAGTCATCTATTTTAGTTTGAGCTCTTCAATGCTATTCACTATTTTCACAGAAAATTTCGTTATCAATAATTTCTCATAAACATGTAATCTTCATTTTAACCATAATGCATTACCTTCGTTAGGCAAAGTCTTATGTTGCCGATTAGTTTTCTTGTAAGTAAATAACCAAGAGGGAACAATGATCGACGGCGTAGGGAAAGTCCTCTTGCTAATTAACCCCGTTTCTTTCTGTAGAAATATCTAATACAGTTAACGAATAGTTGTGTCGGGATGATGACTTTCTAAATTTGGTTTATCTTATTTAGTTCTATCTTTTCTTCCTAGCCATCAGATATGTTACCCAATTCAAAAACCGTTCTCAGACCCTGCTTTTCTTGTTCAGACAAGAATGCAATAATCAAGGACCTACAGACTCAGATCGGACGGTATAAAAAGAAAATAGACGAGTTAGAGGGAACATGGTTTAGTCCCGCCCAGATGAAAGAAACGCAGAAAAAATTATACCGCAGCGAGCACTGTCGTGACGCTCTAATCTCCGAGAGTCGTGCACAAAGAAGTTTAATAAAGGAGCAATCCGAGGCCCTTCATAAATTGTATTTCCAAGCAGCAACCACCAGGAAAATTACAAAAATCCCTATCAACGAAGCCGATAATCTTTTTCCAGTGCACCACGATACCTCTGCCAGGTCTTCATCTCCGTTCAAGAAGTCTTGCCGTGAGTGCGTGGAGACCGAGCTCTCTCCAAGATGTCCAGATCTTATCTTCCCCGGGACTAGTAAAGCACAGCCAAAAATCGCGTCTTCATCCGCCGTATCACGAATTACTTCAGTAGTTTCAAAACCTAAACGTCGACAGCTGTCGCGTGCCGAACGCAAACGGAAACAACGAGAGCGGGGGCATCCGTCAAACAAAGCACACCATCAACCATCACCCCAGTCAACAGTAGCAGTAATCCCACCGTGGTCGATCTGACGACCGGGATCCCAGGGCGAGTCATCTCCGCCGCCGGGGTAACATGGGAGGAAAATGCCTCCGAATTCTTTGATTTGGACGAATTACTCGCCGACTCGGAGTGGGAAAATGAGAACTTCCCCGTGAAACGACCTCATCCTCCGGAGAGTCCTGAAATCAACTAATATCGTTATCTGTTCTTGTGTTTTTCTTATTTTTGCAATTCTGCTGTATAAATTATCAACGTATCTGTATAGTAATGTTAAAAATAAACAATTCTCCGTCTATATATATATTTTATATTTTTAATTTTTCTTTCATAAGAGATTCAGTATAAAGTTGGTAAATATTATTGAGGGTCTCTGAAATCCGAGGGGTATTAGTCAGTTTGCAACCCAAACTAGAGGTATTGCGATGGGGTGACAGAGTGAATAGACGTAAGTCCTTCTATCGGCGGTCAGGGGTAGAAAGTCGAGGCCTCAGTAAGGAGTAGTCCGAAGGTGGTGGCTCACCTGCTTACTGGCGTCTCGCCGGCATAGCACAGTTCCAACGTGAAGAAATCACGGTGCTATGGTGGAGTGTAGGTTATGTACGGGTCCTGCTCGGGGTTGACAAGATAATGACAAGCATAATCGGAATGGGTGTTCATCCCCTAGGCTAAAAGTTGAACTAAGAGTGGTCAGCCGAGTAGTGCCCCAGCAAAGGATTAATTACAAATTAGTAATAAGAATACTTTAAATAATATATTATGTATCTAAAATTTTGCGGCACAGTGGTTGAGAATCCTTGAGCTAATGAAATGATTGAAAGACAATTCAGAATCATAAGGGTTGCAATTCAAATTTCTTAAAAAATAAAGTTTATAAAAATTGGGCAGATTTACTGCCAGAAGTGTAATTTATGCTAAATTCGACGATTCAGAGTTCATTAGTCCAACGGAAGTAGTATACGGCAAAGAAATATATGTTGAGGTTCTCTAATCTCAACTTGATTGTTCCTATATAAATAAGAACACAAATATTGATTCAAAGACTTTATTTATCAAAAACAGTTATATATAAAAAAATAAAAATCACCTTTTAAATAAATTATATAATTGTTTCATTTAATCTTCCTTATTATGTTCCATTTGTTATAGCTCTACTTGTTATGGCCTGAGCTAGGTTATGTAATTTTTAGTGCTCTAAGTTATATTGCAATATCAATTTCTGAATTTGCAATTTTTCTTGAAAGCTTTTATTTAAGGGTGATTTGACTGAAAAATCAGTCTGCTTATATTTCTGCTCCATTTCGAATGTCAATAGACTTTGTTTTGTCAAAAGGCAGTAAAATTTCAGTTTTAAAAGTGCAGATTTTAATTTTTACTATTGTTGGCGCTTAGTGGTGTGTGATTTTATTGCTTTAATGTTTTAGGGGTATTATAAATGTGGAATTGACTCCTTCCTAAACGCCCTCATGACATTTGTACCTTAAACCATCTGTGTACCCATGGCGACGACGATGTTGGTGCTCTATACAATGGTTGAAAATCAATAAGCAGGTGAGATCTATTGCTAAAACTTCTCATTGTATTTTCTTTTCGTATCCTGGACTGCCGATAGAAGGTCTTACGTCATTATTCAGTATCTATCCTATCGTTAGATTATTTTCATGTCTTCATTTAACTGTGGTCCTCATTACTAGAAGTGTTATCTTTCAAGTTTTATCTTTCAAAGTTTTGCGCAAGGATCCGCCCTTACTTTTCTGTTAATAAATGTTCCTCTGTGTTTCCTGCAATGTTTGTGAATGTTTAGGGATTATTCCTTTGGGATTATCCCTTAATCCAGCATCTTTAATTTATTTTAGTTTGTTATTAGTAGGTAGTTAGTAGCTCCCCGCAGCAATGACCCCCCCCCGGGGGGGGGGGGGGGTTCTGCTGCAACTTTTTTTTTGCTGCAACTCACATTTTCTACTGCAACTTTTGATTACTCAATTTTTCAGACTATAGTGAGGGGGTCTCGATGGTCCTGGGATTTTCAATACAAAAAAATTTTTTCTATACAAAAACGATGGTCCTGGGATTTTCAATACAAAAAAAAATTTTTCAATACAAAAAACGATGGTCCTGGGATTTTCAATACAAAAAAATTTTTTCTATACAAAAAGCTGGTCTACACTAAAAAAGCATGGTAATTTAAGGTCTCAAGATATTTTCAATACAAAAATCCGACTACCACTAAAAAAGCCAAGGATTTTTCAGACTATAGTGAGGTGGGTCTCCTTGGTCCTGGGATTTTCAATACAAATAAAATTTTTTCAATAGAAAATCCGACTATCAATAAAAAAGCCAAGGATTTTTCAGACTATAGTGAGGTGAGTCTCCTTGGTCCTGAGAAAAAGGTGGTCTACACTAAAAAACGTGGTAAATTTTTCAATTAAAGTAAATAATGGTCCTAAAAAATTAAATTACAGTAAATAATGGTCCTAAAAAATTAAATTACAGTAAATTATTGTCAAAAATTTAGAATTACAATAAATTATGGTCCAAATTTTTCAATTACAGTAAATAATGGTCCTAAAAAATTAAATTACAGTAAATTATGGTCAAAAAATTAAATTACAGTAAATTATGGGTCTAAAAATTAAATTAAAGTAAATAATGGTCAAAATTTTTGAATTAAAGTAAATTATGGTCCAAATTTTTGAATTACAGTAAATTATGGGCTAAGATTTTTGAATTAAAGTAATGAATGGGCTCAAATAACTAAATTAAGGTTCAAATTTTAAAATTAAAGTAAATAATGGTTCAAATTTTTAATTAATGTAAATCAATGTATAAATTTTTGAATTAAAGTAAATTTAGGTTCTAAAATATTAAATTAAAGTAAATAATGGTCCAAATTTTAAAATTAAGTAATCAAAGTAAAAAATTAAAATTAAAGTTAAATAAGTAAATTAAAGTAATAATTTTTTAAATAAGTAAATTAAAGTAAATTAAAGTAAGATTTTAAAATTTATTAACAAAAAGTTGAAATAATAGAAGGTGTTTGAGAATTGAAATTTTTTAATGAAAATTTTAATGAAATATTTTTCAATGGTAATTTTTAATGGAAATTTTTAAGAAATATTTTTCAATGATAATTTTAGATGGAAATTTTTAAGATAATTTTTAATGAAAATTTTTATGAAATATTTTTCAAAGACAAATTTTAATAATAATTCAACAACAAACCAACAACTTAGTACCAACAACCAGTAACTTACGAACATGTATTTGCAACCAGTTACCTACAACTAGATACTAACAACCAGTTACCAGATACCAAGTACAAGATACCAAATAATAACAACCGACAATTACCAAGTACTAAGCCATGTCAATTAGATACCAAGTACTTACAACCAACATCAACCAGATACCTACAACTAGATACCAACAACCAGTTACCAACAACTTAGTACCAACAATCAATAACTTACGAACATGTATTTACAACTGGATACTTACAACTAGATACCAACAACCAGTTACCAACTACTAAGTACCTACAACCACCTACCAAGTACATACAACCAACAACAACCAGGTACTAAGCATTAATTACCACCTACCAACTACTTACAACCAGCATCAACCAGATACCTACAACTAGATACCAACAACCAGTAACCAACTACTAAGTACCTACAACCACCTACCCATTAACTAGCTACAACCAGCTAACTAGGTACTAGATACCAAGTACTTACAACCAGTTACCTGCTACCTAGTACTTACAACTAGTTACTAACAACCAGTTACCTACAACTAGTTACTAACAACTAGTTACCTGATACCTACAACTAGATACTAACAACCAAAAACAAGCAACCAACTAGGTACCAGATACTAACAATCAACTAACAAACAGGTACTAAGCATTATTAACCAACTACCAAGTACCTACAACTAGATACTAACAACCAAAAACAACCAACCAACCAGTTACCTGATACCATGTACTTACAACTAGTTACTAACAACCAGATACCTACAACTAGTTACTAACAACTAGTTACCTGATAGCAACCAACTAGGTACCAGATACCAAGTACTAACAACCGCCAACAACCAGATACCTACAACTAGTTACTAACAACCAGGTACCACCTACCAAGTACCTACAACCAACAACAACCAGTTACCAGATACCAAGTACTAACAACCAAAAACATGCAAACAACTAGCTACCAACTACCAAGTACTAACAACCAAAAACATGCAAACAACTAGCTACCAACTACCTAGTACTAACAACCACCTACCCATTAACTAGTTACAACCAGCTAACAACTAACTACCAACTACTAAGTACCTACAACAGCCTACCAAGTACATACAACCAACTAACAACCAGACACTAAGCATTATCAACCAAGTACTTACAAATAGATACCAAGTACTAACAACCAGCTAACAACTAGATACCAAGTACTTATAACCAGATGACCACATGAAATTATTGGTTAAATATGAAAATAAGGGTTATAATTAGTTGTTAAGTAAATTATGATGTAAAATTAAGTAATAAAGAATAATTGGGTAAATTAAGGATAAATTAAGGAAAATTAAGGTTCAAAATTTAAAATTAAGTAACCAATGGTTCAAATTTTAAATTAAAGCTAAATAAGTAAATTAAAGTAATAATTTTTAAATAAGTAATGTAATAAGTAAATTAAACTAAGATTTTTAAATTTATTATCAAAAGATTGAATAACCACCAACTTTTTTGAGAAATGTAATTTTTAATGAAAATTTAAATGGAAATTTTTTTTTTTTTAAATGTAAATTTTTTTCAAAGTTAAATGAAAATTTTAATGGAATAATAATAATAATAATAATAATAATAATAATAATAATAATAATAATAATAATAATAATAATAATAATTCAACAGTTCCCAACAATCGGTTACTAAATATATTTAACTAGGTGCTAACAAATAAGTACCAAATACTTTCAACATGATCCCACGTACTAACTAACTCTCAAACAACCTGATACTTACAACTAACTACTAAATATTCTTTATTGTATTTTATGAAATGTATTTTTTAAAATTAATTTTTTATCTATCTTCAAAAATATATTTAATTACAATCAGTAGAAAAACCTTTCCAAATTTAACAAAATTGTTGATTTTCATCAAAAAACCACAACTCATCACCACGTGGAATTCACAATAATTTAAATTACAATGAAAGACTAATGAATTCTAATTTACAAAACATTCTTCTTTTAATTGATTACTACTGACTTATTATTGCAAAGTAAAAATTGCATTCAATAAATACTTATTGTTGATCAGTTTTATTATATATACTCTGAGTTTATCCGACAGGATGTTTTGACCCCCTAAGGGTACTGGTCATAAAGGTACTGGTCGTAAGGGTATTAGTCGTAAGGGTACTAGTCGTAAAGGTATTGCTAACACTCAACCACCACCTACCCATTAACTAGTTACAACCAGCTAACAACTAGATACCAAGTACATACAACCAACATCAACAAGCTACTATGCATTATCAACCTACAACTATATAACAACAATCAGTAAACAACACTGTACCAACTACCAAATACAAGATACCAACAACTAGATACCAAGTACCAACAATCAACTAACTACACATAAAAATAATAGCAATTAAATACAAAATATTCTTCATCACATACACTATCTTCTTATCAAAATCTAAAAAGTCAACCAACTACTTACAACCAACAACTATGTACTAACAAATTGATTTTTAAAAGAAAAATACTTATCACTTGAAAAAATAGATGGAAAATTAATTGAACTCAAGGCATCAATAACTAGGTAAAAATTGATTAAATTATTGTAAAAACTCAAATTATTCAAAACATACTAAATAAAAAAAATATATTTAATGGACAGGAAAGAACTTTAAATTCTAGTCATTAATCATCCAGTAAATAAAAAAAATATTGATCATTCAAGTTGAATCAACTAAGATAATAAATTAATAAGATAAGATCTAGTAGATATTTGATTTAGATTGAATAAATTAATTGAAATAAAATTAATTTTAATTAGTTTTGTAAAAGTAATACATGTACTCAAATTGATTGACTGATTTCTCAATATATTCAAAAATCAATATAAATTCATTAAAATTATCAATGTCATAAATCTACAATAAAAATAATTATCATTAAATTCCAAGAGACTAGATAACTAATGATAACATCTAACAAACCAGTAAATTCATTTAAATGACAATAATTGGTATATTCAAGCGAATTCTCTAATAAAATCATCTAAAAAGAATCATTTCCCCCTAAATATCTCTATCTTTTAAGATTAGTATTTTATCGATAAGTACTTGTTAAAGATCATATATTCACCTCAAACTAACAAGATTCCTTAAAATCTCTTAAATGACTATATTTCTACCCTTAATCCATATTATTACAAATATTTCACTAAAATCATCTAAAAAGCATCAAATTTCCCTGAAATATCTCTATCTTTTAAGATTAGTATCTTATCGATAAGTACTTGTTAAAGATCATATATTCACCTCAAACTAAAAAGATTCCTTAAAATCCCATAAATGACTATATTTCAACCCTTAATTCGTATTATTACAAATATCATCTAAAAAGCATCAAATTTTCCTGAAATAACTCTATCCTTAAAGATTAATATTTTATCAATAAATATCCTTAAAAGGTTATATATTCCCCTCAAACTAAAAAGATTCCTTAAAATCCCTTTAAATGACTATAATTCTAACTTTAATTCATATTATCACGAATATTTCCCCCATAAAACATGTAAAATAAATTGGTCATTAACCCTAAATAATTTATAAAATCTAATGATAAAACCGGTTATAATTAAATTTTTGTTAATCACTGTACTCGAAATTTAAAATAAATATAACTGACTAGGTCCCATTGAAAGATTAAATTTATCCATTCAATAAAATATATTTCTTCAAATGATCATTTTTACCAATATTCAACCGATTTAATTACTAATTAAAATCAAGATTTCTTTCAATAAAGATCAATTTTATTTAGTTGTTGTCGATGTTTTAAGTCCATATTTCTAAACTTTTGTCATTCTCCGCCTAAATAAAGATAAAAATAATTTTAAGTTGAAGTCAATCCCAATTATCTGTAAAGATTTCATTGTCAAAACCAAGTAAATCGATCATTAACCCTACTTAATAAACCATAAATCTAAATTAATATACTGTGCATTAATCACAACCTAATAAAAAGATATAATTATTATTAATTCATAACTGACTAATTGCAATTTCCCTTAAAACATTGATATTTTACCAACATCATCCTTAAAAGATCATATATTCCCATCTTAACCCATCCTTCATTAAATTCAATCGACTATATCTCCCTTACAATGATATATTCCCACCTTATCCGATCTCATTAAATCTAACCGACTATATCACCCTTAAAAGATCATATTTTCCCATCTTAACCAATCTCTCATTAAAGTCAATCGACTATATCTCCCTTACAATGATATATTCCCATCTTAACCCATCCTTCATTAAATTTAACCGACTATATCCCCTTAAAAGATCATATTTTCCCACCTTATATGATCTCTCATTAAATATTTCTACCCCTTTAAACATCTAATCGAATATATCCTTAAAGATTCCACCCACTTGAGCCCTTTAATATATCAATCCTCTTAAAATCCTTAGAGAACTTCAAAAATATGACTTAACTGTTAAAGACACCAGGCATTCTTCCATTGAAATAATTTAGAAGCTATGTAGTAAGAGCCCACTAACCAATCAAAATCATGGAAGGGCAGGGGAAAAGTATATTACGTGGCGGTATTTTAAAATTTTAAATATATTTTAAAAACACATTTTGACGCTAAAGTCGACTTATGTAACAGACATAATAAACTCATTTTTTTTTCTACAAATATTTACCATCAAATACCTAACTGGAGATGATACATATATTGATTGATTATAATTCTTCATCGATTCAACCAAGCATTTTCAAGCAATAACAGCAAACTAAATTTCTGTATATCCTACAAGTCAAGTAAATTTAAAGTCCTTGATAAATTTAACTGGTTTCTTAGCTTATGTTTTTTAAAGTTCATCAATGAATAAATATTCTTAGAAAAATATTGAAAAAATTATTTAGTCAAATATATTACAAAGTTATCATCAAAAATCACTTAATTATTAACTTAATTGTCAATGAAATTAATTTTTATTTAAAAACTATTCAATAAAATACCACTAATTATCAAGAAATTAATTAAATTTATCACCATTAAAACTTTTAATCAGTCAACATGAAATTCTTAGAAAATTATTCAATATCCTCATAAAAATTTATCCACTTGATTATTGTACAAACTCTAATTATTAACCTCATTAAAAATAATTTTTATTTAAAATTAAAAATACATCCAATTATCAAGAAATTAATTAAATTTATCTTAGAATTAGCATTAAATTACAGATATTCACAAAAAATTACGGAAATGCACAAAAATGATGGAAATTCATGAAAATGATGGAAATCCACAAAAAACGATAAAAATTCACAAAAATGATAGAAATTCACAAAAAACGATAAAAATTCACAAAAATGATAGAAATCCGCAAAAATAATAGAAATTTACTTGAATATTTACTAAACCATCAACTCTAAAAATTATCAATGAATGCAAACAAATTTGCCTAAATAATCATTCAAATAAAGGCATTAAATACCTTTACGACTAATACCCTTGCGACATGTTGAATATGAGTAGTACCCTTGTGAGCAATACCCATAGGGGGACAGAATATTTTGTCGGATAAACTCAGAGTATATATTAATTAACTCATTCAAATTTTTCATTGAATCAGTAAAATTATCATAAATTTTGATAAAAAATATTATGTGGTAAGCAATGTAAAGAGAAATATTCTTTAAACTTTAATAAAATTAGCAATGAAGGTGGTAAGAATCTTCATTAAAGTGAGGAAATTATTCATTACTCGATGATAAATTCAAATGGGTGAAAATAATTGGTAGAATAATTCATTAATGGATCATAGGAGGTAAATAATAAGAAGTGGTATAGATAATATGAAGGTTGATAAGAATGGAAATATATTAATTGAATTTATTTAAAATTATTTCATAAAATTCATAAATTTAATAAAAAGAAATATTTGTGTGGGAATAATTAATCAAAATCGGTGGAATATAATTGATTAAATAGTGGAAAATCAGGGGGATATTAATTAGTGGAAAATAGAGAATCGGGGGGAATATAAGTGAGAAGGATATGTAATTTAAATTATTTTAAACTAGTTTATTACATATCAAGCCGCAACTATTTTATTACATAACAAGCTGTGAATGCTATTTTACCATAATTTTACCAACATTTTACCTAGTATATAATTTAATTTTTATTATATTTTTAAATTGTATATATTTTCAATATCATTCTATTGTTTAATACCAATAATAAGTTTAAAAATGATTAATAAATTAATATCTTGTTAACATTTATCTGAGAATTTAAAAAACTTTACTTCAAATTTAGTGAAATATTTAATTTTGATTGTATTTTATAAGACTTATATTTGAGTATTAACTTATTTTGATTGAAGTATTATATTCAATATTATGATGATTGTTTTCTAAATTAAAATATTTTAGTGTAAAATAGTAAATTTAATAATAAATAGAATACAATATTAACCCTTTCCAGCCCAAATTTTTTCAAAACAAAAAAAAATATATGCAGTAAGTAGGTACCAAAACTACTTATTTTATCATAAAAATATTTTACTTCATTTTTTTTGTTGCCCCCTTAGAAAAAATCAGTATGATTCCATTTGGCAACATTGGGCACATAGGTACCATACGTAAGATGGATAGATGGTAAAAATAAAATGCATAAACTAATGATTCCATTTGGAATCACTGGGCTGGAAAGGGTTAAAGGACTTTTTAAAAAAAAAGTAACTTTTAATATCTAATCAATAAGTTTAAAAAGTCTATAACTGCTAATACACTAATTTCTTATTTACATTTACTTATAAAATTTATATTTTTAAATTTAGTGTAAAGTATTTAATTTTAATTGTATTTTATAAAAGTCATCTATTTGATTAAAAAGTATAATATAATTAATAATATGATAATTGTTTTTGAAATATTTAACGTAAAATAATAAATTTATTAATAAATAATTATTACAATATTAAAGGACTTATACAACAAAACTTTTGTCTTATTCCATCAATAAGTTTAAAAGTATATAACTGGTAAAAAGAAAATTTAATTTCTTATTTACATTATTTGAAAATTTGAAAAACTTATAAATTTTATATTTTCTAAGACTTATATTTGAATATTAATTTATTTTGATTGAAAAAGGTAATTGATTTAGAAATTATTTAGTGTAAATCAAAACATTTAAATTATTAAGGTATTAAAGTACTTATTAAACGATTTTTGAAAAAAAGTCCACAATCAAATACCATTCACAGCTTGTTATGTAATAAAATAGTCACGGCTTGTTATGTAATAAACTAGTTTAAAATATCCTCCTCACTTATATTCCCCCCGATTCTCTATTTTCCACTAATTAATATCCCCCTGATTTTCCACTATTTAATCAATTATATTCCACCGATTTTGATTAATTATTCCCACACAAATATTTCTTTTTATTAAATTTATGAATTTTATGAAATAATTTTAAATAAATTCAATTAATATATTTCCATTCTTATCAACCTTCATATTATCTATACCACTTCTTATTATTTACCTCCTATGATCCATTAATGAATTATTCTACCAATTATTTTCACCCATTTGAATTTATCATCGAGTAATGAATAATTTCCTCACTTTAATGAAGATTCTTACCACCTTCATTGCTAATTTTATTAAAGTTTAAAGAATATTTCTCTTTACATTGCTTACCACATAATATTTTTTATCAAAATTTATGATAATTTTACTGATTCAATGAAAAATTTGAATGAGTTAATTAATATATACTCTGAGTTTATCCGACAAAATATTCTGTCCCCCTATGGGTATTGCTCACAAGGGTACTACTCATATTCAACATGTCGCAAGGGTATTAGTCGTAAAGGTATTTAATGCCTTTATTTGAATGATTATTTAGGCAAATTTGTTTGCATTCATTGATAATTTTTAGAGTTGATGGTTTAGTAAATATTCAAGTAAATTTCTATTATTTTTGCGGATTTCTATCATTTTTGTGAATTTTTATCGTTTTTTGTGAATTTCTATCATTTTTGTGAATTTTTATCGTTTTTTGTGGATTTCCATCATTTTCATGAATTTCCATCATTTTTGTGCATTTCCGTAATTTTTTGTGAATATCTGTAATTTAATGCTAATTCTAAGATAAATTTAATTAATTTCTTGATAATTGGATGTATTTTTAATTTTAAATAAAAATTATTTTTAATGAGGTTAATAATTAGAGTTTGTACAATAATCAAGTGGATAAATTTTTATGAGGATATTGAATAATTTTCTAAGAATTTCATGTTGACTGATTAAAAGTTTTAATGGTGATAAATTTAATTAATTTCTTGATAATTAGTGGTATTTTATTGAATAGTTTTTAAATAAAAATTAATTTCATTGACAATTAAGTTAATAATTAAGTGATTTTTGATGATAACTTTGTAATATATTTGACTAAATAATTTTTTCAATATTTTTCTAAGAATATTTATTCATTGATGAACTTTAAAAAACATAAGCTAAGAAACCAGTTAAATTTATCAAGGACTTTAAATTTACTTGACTTGTAGGATATACAGAAATTTAGTTTGCTGTTATTGCTTGAAAATGCTTGGTTGAATCGATGAAGAATTATAATCAATCAATATATGTATCATCTCCAGTTAGGTATTTGATGGTAAATATTTGTAGAAAAAAAATGAGTTTATTATGTCTGTTACATAAGTCGACTTTAGCGTCAAAATGTGTTTTTAAAATATATTTAAAATTTTAAAATACCGCCACGTAATATACTTTTCCCCTGCCCTTCCATGATTTTGATTGGTTAGTGGGCTCTTACTACATAGCTTCTAAATTATTTCAATGGAAGAATGCCTGGTGTCTTTAACAGTTAAGTCATATTTTTGAAGTTCTCTAAGGATTTTAAGAGGACTGATATATTAAAGGGCTCAATTGGGTGGAATCTTTAAGGATATATTCGATTAGATGTTTAAAGGGGTAGAAATATTTAATGAGAGATCATATAAGGTGGGAAAATATGATCTTTTAAGGGGATATAGTCGGTTAAATTTAATGAAGGATGGGTTAAGATGGGAATATATCATTGTAAGGGAGATATAGTCGATTGACTTTAATGAGAGATTGGTTAAGATGGGAAAATATGATCTTTTAAGGGTGATATAGTCGGTTAGATTTAATGAGATCGGATAAGGTGGGAATATATCATTGTAAGGGAGATATAGTCGATTGAATTTAATGAAGGATGGGTTAAGATGGGAATATATGATCTTTTAAGGATGATGTTGGTAAAATATCAATGTTTTAAGGGAAATTGCAATTAGTCAGTTATGAATTAATAATAATTATATCTTTTTATTAGGTTGTGATTAATGCACAGTATATTAATTTAGATTTATGGTTTATTAAGTAGGGTTAATGATCGATTTACTTGGTTTTGACAATGAAATCTTTACAGATAATTGGGATTGACTTCAACTTAAAATTATTTTTATCTTTATTTAGGCGGAGAATGACAAAAGTTTAGAAATATGGACTTAAAACATCGACAACAACTAAATAAAATTGATCTTTATTGAAAGAAATCTTGATTTTAATTAGTAATTAAATCGGTTGAATATTGGTAAAAATGATCATTTGAAGAAATATATTTTATTGAATGGATAAATTTAATCTTTCAATGGGACCTAGTCAGTTATATTTATTTTAAATTTCGAGTACAGTGATTAACAAAAATTTAATTATAACCGGTTTTATCATTAGATTTTATAAATTATTTAGGGTTAATGACCAATTTATTTTACATGTTTTATGGGGGAAATATTCGTGATAATATGAATTAAAGTTAGAATGATAGTCATTTAAAGGGATTTTAAGGAATCTTTTTAGTTTGAGGGGAATATATAACCTTTTAAGGATATTTATTGATAAAATATTAATCTTTAAGGATAGAGTTATTTCAGGAAAATTTGATGCTTTTTAGATGATATTTGTAATAATACGAATTAAGGGTTGAAATATAGTCATTTATGGGATTTTAAGGAATCTTTTTAGTTTGAGGTGAATATATGATCTTTAACAAGTACTTATCGATAAGATACTAATCTTAAAAGATAGAGATATTTCAGGGAAATTTGATGCTTTTTAGATGATTTTAGTGAAATATTTGTAATAATATGGATTAAGGGTAGAAATATAGTCATTTAAGAGATTTTAAGGAATCTTGTTAGTTTGAGGTGAATATATGATCTTTAACAAGTACTTATCGATAAAATACTAATCTTAAAAGATAGAGATATTTAGGGGGAAATGATTCTTTTTAGATGATTTTATTAGAGAATTCGCTTGAATATACCAATTATTGTCATTTAAATGAATTTACTGGTTTGTTAGATGTTATCATTAGTTATCTAGTCTCTTGGAATTTAATGATAATTATTTTTATTGTAGATTTATGACATTGATAATTTTAATGAATTTATATTGATTTTTGAATATATTGAGAAATCAGTCAATCAATTTGAGTACATGTATTACTTTTACAAAACTAATTAAAATTAATTTTATTTCAATTAATTTATTCAATCTAAATCAAATATCTACTAGATCTTATCTTATTAATTTATTATCTTAGTTGATTCAACTTGAATGATCAATATTTTTTTTATTTACTGGATGATTAATGACTAGAATTTAAAGTTCTTTCCTGTCCAATAAATATATTTTTTTTATTTAGTATGTTTTGAATAATTTGAGTTTTTACAATAATTTAATCAATTTTTACCTAGTTATTGATGCCTTGAGTTCAATTAATTTTCCATCTATTTTTTCAAGTGATAAGTATTTTTCTTTTAAAAATCAATTTGTTAGTACATAGTGGTTGGTTGTAAGTAGTTGGTTGACTTTTTAGATTTTGATAAGAAGATAGTGTATGTGATGAAGAATATTTTGTATTTAATTGCTATTATTTTTATGTGTAGTTAGTTGATTGTTGGTACTTGGTATCTAGTTGTTGGTATCTTGTATTTGGTAGTTGGTACAGTGTTGTTTACTGATTGTTGTTATATAGTTGTAGGTTGATAATGCATAGTAGCTTGTTGATGTTGGTTGTATGTACTTGGTATCTAGTTGTTAGCTGGTTGTAACTAGTTAATGGGTAGGTGGTGGTTGAGTGTTAGCAATACCTTTACGACTAGTACCCTTACGACTAATACCCTTACGACCAGTACCTTTATGACCAGTACCCTTAGGGGGTCAAAACATCCTGTCGGATAAACTCAGAGTATATATAATAAAACTGATCAACAATAAGTATTTATTGAATGCAATTTTTACTTTGCAATAATAAGTCAGTAGTAATCAATTAAAAGAAGAATGTTTTGTAAATTAGAATTCATTAGTCTTTCATTGTAATTTAAATTATTGTGAATTCCACGTGGTGATGAGTTGTGGTTTTTTGATGAAAATCAACAATTTTGTTAAATTTGGAAAGGTTTTTCTACTGATTGTAATTAAATATATTTTTGAAGATAGATAAAAAATTAATTTTAAAAAATACATTTCATAAAATACAATAAAGAATATTTAGTAGTTAGTTGTAAGTATCAGGTTGTTTGAGAGTTAGTTAGTACGTGGGATCATGTTGAAAGTATTTGGTACTTATTTGTTAGCACCTAGTTAAATATATTTAGTAACCGATTGTTGGGAACTGTTGAATTATTATTATTATTATTATTATTATTATTATTATTATTATTATTATTATTATTATTATTATTATTATTATTCCATTAAAATTTTCATTTAACTTTGAAAAAAATTTACATTTAAAAAAAAAAATTTCCATTTAAATTTTCATTAAAAATTACATTTCTCAAAAAAGTTGGTGGTTATTCAATCTTTTGATAATAAATTTAAAAATCTTAGTTTAATTTACTTATTACATTACTTATTTAAAAATTATTACTTTAATTTACTTATTTAGCTTTAATTTAAAATTTGAACCATTGGTTACTTAATTTTAAATTTTGAACCTTAATTTTCCTTAATTTATCCTTAATTTACCTAATTATTCTTTATTACTTAATTTTACATCATAATTTACTTAACAACTAATTATAACCCTTATTTTCATATTTAACCAATAATTTCATGTGGTCATCTGGTTGTAAGTACTTGGTATCTAGTTGTTAGCTGGTTGTTAGTACTTGGTATCTATTTGTAAGTACTTGGTTGATAATGCTTAGTGTCTGGTTGTTAGTTGGTTGTATGTACTTGGTAGGCTGTTGTAGGTACTTAGTAGTTGGTAGTTAGTTGTTAGCTGGTTGTAACTAGTTAATGGGTAGGTGGTTGTTAGTACTAGGTAGTTGGTAGCTAGTTGTTTGCATGTTTTTGGTTGTTAGTACTGGGTATCTGGTTGTTAGTTGGTTGTAGGTACTTGGTAGGTGGTACCTGGTTGTTAGTAACTAGTTGTAGGTATCTGGTTGTTGGCGGTTGTTAGTACTTGGTATCTGGTACCTAGTTGGTTGCTATCAGGTAACTAGTTGTTAGTAACTAGTTGTAGGTATCTGGTTGTTAGTAACTAGTTGTAAGTACATGGTATCAGGTAACTGGTTGGTTGTTTGTTTTTGGTTGTTAGTATCTAGTTGTAGGTACTTGGTAGTTGGTTAATAATGCTTAGTACCTGTTTGTTAGTTGATTGTTAGTATCTGGTACCTAGTTGGTTGCATGTTTTGATTGTTAGTACTTGATACCTAGTTGGTTGCTTGTTTTTGGTTGTTAGTATCTAGTTGTAGGTATCAGGTAACTAGTTGTTAGTAACTAGTTGTAGGTAACTGGTTGTTAGTAACTAGTTGTAAGTACTAGGTAGCAGGTAACTGGTTGTAAGTACTTGGTATCTAGTACCTAGTTAGCTGGTTGTAGCTAGTTAATGGGTAGGTGATAGCTAGTTGTTAGCTGGTTGTAGCTAGTTAATGGGTAGGTGGTTGTAGGTACTTAGTAGTTGGTTACTGGTTGTTGGTATCTAGTTGTAGGTATCTGGTTGATGCTGGTTGTAAGTAGTTGGTAGGTGGTAATTAATGCTTAGTACCTGGTTGTTGTTGGTTGTATGTACTTGGTAGGTGGTTGTAGGTACTTAGTAGTTGGTAACTGGTTGTTGGTATCTAGTTGTAAGTATCCAGTTGTAAATACATGTTCGTAAGTTATTGATTGTTGGTACTAAGTTGTTGGTAACTGGTTGTTGGTATCTAGTTGTAGGTATCTGGTTGATGTTGGTTGTAAGTACTTGGTATCTAATTGACATGGCTTAGTACTTGGTAATTGTCGGTTGTTATTATTTGGTATCTTGTACTTGGTATCTGGTAACTGGTTGTTAGTATCTAGTTGTAGGTAACTGGTTGCAAATACATGTTCGTAAGTTACTGGTTGTTGGTACTAAGTTGTTGGTTTGTTGTTGAATTATTATTAAAATTTGTCTTTGAAAAATATTTCATAAAAATTTTCATTAAAAATTATCTTAAAAATTTCCATCTAAAATTATCATTGAAAATATTTCTTAAAAATTTCCATTAAAAATTACCATTGAAAAATATTTCATTAAAATTTTCATTAAAAAATTTCAATTCTCAAACACCTTCTATTATTTCAACTTTTTGTTAATAAATTTTAAAATCTTACTTTAATTTACTTTAATTTACTTATTTAAAAAATTATTACTTTAATTTACTTATTTAACTTTAATTTTAATTTTTTACTTTGATTACTTAATTTTAAAATTTGGACCATTATTTACTTTAATTTAATATTTTAGAACCTAAATTTACTTTAATTCAAAAATTTATACATTGATTTACATTAATTAAAAATTTGAACCATTATTTACTTTAATTTTAAAATTTGAACCTTAATTTAGTTATTTGAGCCCATTCATTACTTTAATTCAAAAATCTTAGCCCATAATTTACTGTAATTCAAAAATTTGGACCATAATTTACTTTAATTCAAAAATTTTGACCATTATTTACTTTAATTTAATTTTTAGAACCATAATTTACTGTAATTCAATTTTTTGACCATAATTTACTGTAATTTAATTTTTTAGGACCATTATTTACTGTAATTGAAAAATTTGGACCATAATTTATTGTAATTCTAAATTTTTGACAATAATTTACTGTAATTTAATTTTTTAGGACCATTATTTACTGTAATTTAATTTTTTAGGACCATTATTTACTTTAATTGAAAAATTTACCACGTTTTTTAGTGTAGACCACCTTTTTCTCAGGACCAAGGAGACTCACCTCACTATAGTCTGAAAAATCCTTGGCTTTTTTATTGATAGTCGGATTTTTGTATTGAAAATATCCTGAGACCTTAAATTACCATGCTTTTTTATTGATAGTCGGATTTTCTATTGAAAAAATTTTTATTGTATTGAAAATCCCAGGACCAAGGAGACCCACCTCACTATAGTCTGAAAAATCCTTGGCTTTTTTAGTGGTAGTCGGATTTTTGTATTGAAAATATCTTGAGACCTTAAATTACCATGCTTTTTTAGTGTAGACCAGCTTTTTGTATAGAAAAAATTTTTTTGTATTGAAAATCCCAGGACCATCGAGACCCCCTCACTATAGTCTGAAAAATTGAGTAATCAAAAGTTGCAGCAGAAAATGTGAGTTGCAGCAAAAAAAAAGTTGCAGCAGAACCCCCCCCCCCCCGGGGGGGTCATTGCTGCGGGGAGCTACTAACTACCTACTGTTATTCATAGACAAAATTGATCTAAAATAATTAATCATCAAAATTAATCAATAAAAGTGCTTTCAACAATTATTTCTAATAATTTAATCAAAACACATTCAATTTACACATTACTCAAGAACTGTAAGATAAAAACAGTACAAAATATATTTTTGTTATTAGTTTATATGTTGAGTAAATTAAATGAATTTCATTTATTTTTTTAATTTAAAAAATGTATTAAAATTATTTTAAGTAAATGTTACTAGATGTATATTTTTCAAAAGTTTGGTCGGAAGAACAGTACATTTTAAAATTCTATATAAAAGAAGATATTGAAAAAAGTTATTGGTGAAACAGTTAAATCTTAATCTAATATTGAGTAATTGTGTGAATGAAAAAGGATGTTATCTCAAAAGAGGATAATAGGTATGATGATCCTGGTGAAATTATTGAGAAACCACACAAACGAAGCTATATGGTAAAAATTCCAGCTGAGAAAATAAAAATTAGAAAAATAGAACGGCTAAAGAAATATAAAAACTGAAAAAGATTATTAAAGGAGGGGGTGTAATATGTCTTTATATAAACTATTCATATTTGTTGCATTTATATTTTATTTGTCACACTTTCTCCTATATGTAATCAACTCTTTTCATGTATTATTACTTGTTGTGTTTTGTTTGAAAGATGTGCTCGGAAACACATAAAATATAAAGAAAAATAAATTTGGATTCTAATTATTAATTCTATTTATTATAAACTATTATTAT